>JAOQMS010061984.1:0-25359 GCA_027563885.1 Erythroxylum longipes
ATTAAGTAAGATTATACCATTCCGATAATCATATCATAAAATAATAAAATAAATAATAATCATAAAATAAATAATAAATGATAATAATAATAAATAAATAAATAAAGTAAATAAAGATTTGTGATAACATTATGTTATATATAAATAAATATTCTATCTATTTATATATATACTCTAAAGAGATTAGTAAACACATTAAATGAAAAGTTAAATGAAAAGGTTCCCACAATTGATTATAGTATTATATATATACATATATATTCTATAATATATATTATTTCTATCTATTATTTATATTTATTTCTATTTTATTTTTAATATTTTTTTAATCATTTCATTCGCAAGGAGCTGGATGAGAAGAAACTCTCATGTTCAATTCTATAGTAGAGATGGAACAGAAAAAGAACCATCAACTATAACACTAAAAGAACTCGATTCCGTAAACAACATAAAGGAAGACTAAAAGGAATATCTTATCGAGGTAATCATATTTGTTTTGGTAAATATGCTTTACAAGCACTTGAACCCACTTGGATTACACCTAGATAAATAGAGGCGGGATGTCGTTAAATGACACACAATGTGTGCCATAGCGGAAAAATATGGGTACGTATATTTCCTAACAAATTAGTTACTGCAAGACCTACAGAAACTCATATGGGCTAGGGAAAAGGATCGCCTGATTATTGGATAGCTATCGTTAAGCTAGGTAGAATACTTTATAAAATGGGCATAGTCGCTGAAAATATAGCTAGGCGGGCTATTTCAATAGCGGTGTCCAAAATGCCTATACAAACTCAATTCATTATTTCGGGATAGGCATATAGAATCAAAGGAAAAAGCCTTGGGATGAAAAAAAAAATGCAAGTTCTTTTTATTGTGGACAAACAATATCTCTTTTTTCTTGTATTGAAATAACAAATTAAAAAATGATATGATCCAATCTCAGACCCATTTGAATGTAGTAGATAACAGCAGAGCCCAAAAATTGATGTGCATTTGAATTATAGGAGCGAGTAATTGACGATATGGTCATATCGATGTCGTTATTATTATTATGACCAAAGAAGCACTCCCCTATTCCCCTCTAGAAAGATCATAAGTGATCAGAGCTATAATTGTACAAATTTGTAAAGAACTAAAATGCAAAATGGTATGATAATAGGTTATGATGACAGTGTTGCAGTTGTCATTGATCAAGAAGGAAATCTAAGGGGAACTCGAATTTTTGGTACGATCACGCGAGAATTGAGACAATTAAATTTCACTAAAATAGTTTCATTAGCACCTGTTTTATAAGATAAAGCATTCAAATAGAAGATAAAATAACATTAAAATAATACTCAAACGTATTTGAGTTATAGTATTTGAATGAAATAAAGTAAATGTAATAAATGAAATTCAAATTAACTAGTAGATTATTAAATTATGTTTCACGCATATACCTTTAAGAAATTTCAAATTTATAATAAATTGAATAAACTAATTAATTTTAAATAATTAAAATTAATTAGTAAATAATTAATTTGTTTAAATCATTAATTCAGAAAATTATGTTTGATTATATTTATACCAAATTAGGAGGTAATAATAATTTTAGTTTATCATACGCAAGGACACTATTGCTGACATAATAACCTTTATATGAAATATTGACATGGTTAAGAAAGGAACTATTCGAATATCATCAATTAACATCACCGAAAACCTTATCAAAATACTTTTATGAGAAGGTTTTATTGAAAATGTGAGAAAACAGCAGGAAGGCAACAAAAATTTTATGGAGTTAACCTTACAACATAGAAAGAATAGAGGAGGAACATATGGAATTAATCTAAATATAAAATAGATCAGTCGACCCAGTCTACGAATCCATTCTAACTATCAACAAATTCCTAAAATTTTAGGTGGGATAGGCATTGTAATTATTTTGACTTCTCGGGGTATAATGACAGACCGAGAAGCTTGCCTAGAAAGAATCAGTAGAGAAATCATATGTTATATATGGTAATATATCTGATATCCGAATTTGATACGGATGTCCTATTTGTGAAAAAGAAAAAGAACAAGTTTCTAATAGCATTCCTCCTGCATTCCCTTAGTATATCTTTAAGGAGGTTTTTAAATAGAATGAAAGAGCAAAAATGGATTCAATAAGGCTTAATTATTGAACCACTTTCCTGTAGTATTCTCCATATTTGTTCAGATAAGAAAGATCTGGTTTTAGATTATGGTTTAGGAAAGATCCAACATAGTTTTTTTCAACTTGAACATTCCTTTCACTTCATAGGGATACACGACAAGATTTCAAAATTAAAATAAATTCATTTTCTTTAAAAAAGAAGTATGTATATTCAGAATTAAGGAATGACAAATATGAAAATAAGAGCCTCTATTCATAAAATTTTTTCAAAATGTCGAATGATACGTAGACGAGGACAAATTATAATAATTTGTCCCAACCCAAAACATAAACAAAGATAAGAATAATCTTTCTACACAGGAGCTCTCTAAAGGTCCCATGTACAAAATCTAAGAGTTACGTTGACATGAAATGGATATATCCATAGATCCTTGACTTATATTTATAAGATGATAAAATATGACAAAATCTTTACAACAAATAAAAATAGGTTCACGCAGGAATAAACGTATGGGTTCATGTAAGAATCCATGTAAAGTGCCAAAAGGATTTTTTATGTTCAAGCAAGCTTCAACAATATTATTGTGACCCTTACCGATGTACGGGGTCTGGTGATCTCTTGGTATTCTGCTGGCACTTGTGGATTTAGGGGTACGAGAAGAGGGACACCTTTTGCGGCTCAAATCACAACAGGAAATGTTATTCGGACAGTAGTGGATTAAGGTATGCAATGAGAAAAAGTCATGATAAAAGGTTCTAAGTCCTGGTCTTGGAAGAGATGCATCATTAAGAGCTATTTGTAGAAGTGGTATATTATTAAATTTCATTCGGGATGTAACTCTTATGCCACACAAATGCTGCAGACCCCTTAAAAAAAGACGCGTGTAAAAATAGAAATTGAAGAAATTTCAAGAGAAAGAAATAATTCGATGATTTGATCAAATATTATTATGGTTCAAGAGAAAGCAACAATATCTACTTGGACACAACAATGGAAGTGTGTTGAGTCAAGAGCCGATAGTAAGCATCTTTATTACGAATGCTTTATTCTATCTCCAGTTATGAAAGGTCAATTCGACATAATAGACATTGCGATGCAAAGAGCTTTACTTGGAGAAATAAAAGGAACATATATCACACATTCAAAATATGAGAAAATAGCACACGAATTTTCCACTATACTAGGTATTCAAGAATCAGTACAAGAAATTTTAATGAATTTGAAAGCAATTGTATTGAGAAGTAATTTGTATGGAATCCATGACGCGTCTATTTATGTCAAAGGTCCTAGATATATAACTTCTCAAGATATCATCTTATCGCGTTCTGTGGAAATTATTGATAATACACAGCATATAGCTAGCCTAACGGAACCATTAAATTTGGTTATTGAATTACAAATAGAGAGGAATCGCAGTTATCGTGTAAAACCACCAAATAACTTTCAAGATGGAGGCTACCCCATAGATGTTGTATTCATGCCTTTTCATAATACGAATCATAGTGTTCATTCTTATGGAAATGGGAATGAAATGTAAGAAATACTTTTTATTGAAATATGGACAAAATGGAAGATGAACGCCTAAATAAGTACTTTATGAAGCCTCTCGAAATTTGGTTGATTTATTTATTCCTTTTCTGCATACAGAAAAAGAAGATTTACATCTAGAAAAAATTCAACACAAGGTTACTTTACCCCTTTTTACTATTCATGATAGATTGGCAAAACTAAGGAAAAATCAAAACCAATTAGTATTGAATTATATTTTTATTGACCAATTAGAATTGACTCCTAAGATCTATAATTGCCTAAAAAGGTCCAATGTACATACATTGTCAGACCTTTTGAATACCAGTCAAGAAGACCTTATAAAAATTGAACATTTTCATATAGAAGATATAAAACATATATTAGGCATTCTAGAAACAGAAAAGCATTTTGCAATTGATAAAATATATATCAGGAACAAGAAAATAACATCGTGATTGAATTTTTATTTCAATGAAAGAATATGTCAATAAGAAGTGAATTTGATAAGTTTAAGTTTAATAAATGACTTTTTATAGTTGTAGGCAAATGGGTCAAAACTCATTTTTCTTGAAAAATGAAAGAAAAGCCCTTGCATTAAAAGAGAAGTTAGAAAGTACTCACTATTAAAAAAAGAAAAGGAGGGATGGAATTTACACATTGATTCTTTTTCCACAATTTTATTTTTGTTATTGAAACATATGTATCAAAAGGTATATGTATGGTTCCTAGGGGATCGAATTTTATCCTAATCAACCAACTTTATCGAGAACGATTACTTTTTTTAGGTCAAGATGTTGATAACGAGATCTCAAATCAACTTGTTGGTCTTATGATATATCTTAGTATGGAGAGTGAGATCAAATATTTGTATTTATTTATAAACTCTCCTGGCCGATCGGTAATACCCGAAGTAGCTATTTATGATACTATGCAATTTGTGCAACCAGATTTATAGACAGTCTGTATGGGATTAACCGCTTCAATGGGATCTTTTATTCTAGTCGGCGGAAAAGTTACCAATGTATAGCATTCCCTCACGCTTAGTGCCTATAAGTTTTTATTTGAAAAAAAAGGAAAACTATGAAATATGCTATGAATAGATGAAATATAACTATTAAGAAATAATAGCATGACATTTCGAATTCAATATAATTTTTTTAACATTAGATTATGAATCAAAAGAGTAGTATGACATAAAATAGAAGGGTATTCTAATTTTATCTTATAAATAAGGGCGTATTTTGGCATCACAAACATTTTTGTTTTCACACTAGAGGGTTCTTAACACTATTGAAGTTATGAAAGAATAGGCAAAAACAAGATTATATTATTTTTCATTATTATTATTTAAATAAAAAAGAAAAAACTTTGGGATTATTAAATCACCGATGAAATGTAAATAAAATAACAGAGCCACCATAGTTATTTTTTTGAACTCCCCCTAAGGGAAGGGTGGTTATTGGACCATTTACCAATCTAGGCCTACTAGATTTTATATGTTTCTTAGATGAACGATAAAAGTGAATTCTATTATGGAGCTGTATGTAGTCGACAAACAATGCCTATATGGTTGTTCAACTCTATCTTTTCTTATTATTTTTTATCCCTTCTCCTTGCCATATCATTATCATACGAGATAGAGTAACCATTTATTTGAATTTTCTTATTTTAATCTTATATCATCAGGGTAATGATTCATCAACCTATTGTTGCTTTTTATAAGGCACAAATAGGAGAATTTGTCTTGGAAGCAGAAGAACTACTAAAACTACAAGAAACCCTCACAAGAGTTTATGCACAAAGAACGGGGAAACCCCTATGGATTGTATCTAAAGACATGGAAATGGATGCTTTTATGTTAGCAACAAAAGCCCAAAGCTTATGGAATAGGTGACCTTGTAGCAGTTGAAAAAAATAGCAGAAATTTCTTACAAATCATGATTTGAGATGAATATTAGGGTTTAATATTCTTAATATTCTATTAATTAATATATAAAAAATTTGTAGAAATAATTGATATTCATCCGGGGTTAGGATTGACCTAAACCGACCCATTAGGCATACGATTCAGCATGCCAATTATTAAACAACTTATTAGGAGCACAAGACAGCTAATCAAAAATTTCACCAAATCCCCCGCTTTTGGGGGATGCCCTCAGCGCCGAGGAACATGTACTAAGCTGTATGTGCGACTCATTCAAATCGTGCGATGGAACAAAAGAAAATAAAATTTTTTCCACCATCCTCCATCAGTATGTTGAAAAGGATCGAATGGAAGAACCCCCTTCACTATCTAAAATAAAAACTAAAAAACAATCTATTATTTCTTTTTATTGTGTCTTCAATTTATGCTTTCCATTGCATTGGTGCAAATTCAATCACCTCCATTTTCAATTTAAAATGGCAAAGAATTTCCCATTGATAACAAAAGATTATTTGTTAAACGGGGGAAATCTTATTTCAATTAACAAGTCGAAAAATTATGCCCCTACTCTTCTTGCAAGAATGGACTAACAAGGTCAACTAATCAACTAATATTCATAATTAAATATAGTTACTGTATAGATAATCTCATTGGTATGAAAGATCTATTACTAGAGAATTCATGGGGTAGAGCTAAAAAGTGTAAACTGTATAAGTTAACAATAGCATTGATTAATTGAAGGAAAAGACTCCGGTGTATAGAGAAGACCTTATAGTTTAAAAAGTAACCATAGAAATGATGGAATCCACTATTTCTTTATCCATTTGTATTTACTGCTTGTTTTTTTATGTTTTTGTTTCATACTTAGGATTAATACAATTTTTTCTTTTTTACAAGCAAAATGCCTAGAAAAAAATTGTGGTCGGGAAGGTTATAGTAGCAAAAGTCGTTGGAATTTTTGTTTTATACATTCGGAGAATCCGTTTTGTTATTATGGAAAGGATGAAAAGAACAACTGAAAGAAAGAAACTCAATTGGTTATTCATCAAAGTTTTCTTTATTCAATGACTAGAATTAAACGAGGATATATAGCTCGGAGGCATAGAACAAAAATTCATTTATCCACCTCAAGCTTTCACAGGGCTTATTCCAAACTTACTCGAACTAGTATTCAACAAAAATAAGAGCCTTGGCTTCAGGTCATCGGGATAGAGATAGGCAAAAAAGAAATTTTTGCCGTTTATGGGTACCTCGGATAAGTGCAGGAATTAAAATTAATAAGGTATCTGACAGTTATATAGTTATAGTAAATTAATAAACAATTTGTACAAGAGACAATTGCTTCTTAATCATAAAATATTTGCATAAATAACTATATTAAATAAGAATTGTCTTTATATGATTTTGAATGACATTATAAAGAAATTTCTTAATCGTAAAATATTTGCACAAATAGCTACATTAAATAGGAATTATCTTTATATGATTTTGAATGACATTATAAAGAAAAATAAGGAAATTGGATGAAAGCCATCTGAGTCTTTTACATGAACTTCACTGGAGAATAAATTCAGTGAAAGTATAATAGAAATTAGTTTGCTAAAATATGACGAGAATATGATCAAGTAGTCAAAATGAGCAAAAAAATTGAATAAAAAAAGATTGATTCTTATTCCCTAATTCTTTTTTTAGGACACATCGAATCTAATTTTTTTTATTTTTCAAAGAAAACATCAATTTATGGGATGAGTTTGGGTTAAAATTTGGATCCAATTAAAGAACAGGCCTATTGTTTTTGTTCTAAGACCAACATTTCTCGCAATCAACTCCCATTTTTCAAATTGTTTTTCATTATTAAGAAAAGATAACAAAGATAGTAATGAATCGTTGTTGTTTTAAAGTGAATATATTCACCTGTCTCGATAATATTTTTCCTTATTCACTAATAAATCGACTAATTAAACTCATGTTTCTATAATCAATTCGATTCCTCAATTGGATGGGGGCAAACGCCTGCGAAAAGATCACTTGGACTTCAGAAAAAGTCACTTGGATTTATCCATGGCTAGTTTATTCCTTATTTCATTTCGAAAAAAATCCTATTTCTTTCAATCGAATCAAAAAGAATTATTTAGAATTTAGAAATAGGATTTTGCTTATTTATTTATATTTATTTATTTATTTTATATATTTATTTAATATTTATTTTTATTTCACATTTAAATAGAATATATATATACTAATATATTATGGTATTGTTAGTATGCTAGTTTTCATCTTCCTTGTAAAGTCGGCCCTCAGGGAATCGGTTGCATTTATTTTTTGATTTCCCTATGAATCGTATGTTTGTAACAATAGGGACAGAATTTTCTCAATTCCAATCGACTAGATGTATTATGTCGATTTTTTTGAGTAATATATCTAGGAATACCTATTGATTTCTTATTAACACTCGTTTAAACACAACTGGTATATTCCAAAATTACCCTTACTCGGTTCTCTTTACTGCCAGTCATAGACCTTTGGATTTTTTATTCATTCAACTATTTTATTTTTAACTCGAAAGCAAATTATGAAAGATTTCGTTGCAACCAATTGCAACCAATATAGTAATAAATAAATAAAATGTATTAAACTGGTTTTAGATTATATTCAATTGTATTTCGATTAGAAGTATAGATTCAAATCACAGGACAATATTTCATTTAAACATCTTTAATGATATTGTTGCCCTATCCTTATTTCCCATTCCGTTCTCTTAATTTATAATTAATATAATTTAATTTTTCTTTTAGGAGCGAATTTATATGTCTAATTAAGGACGATTTCCCAGTTTCATCGAGTTGGAATCCATTTTCTATTGTTTCTCTTTTCTAATTTATTCTAATTCAAAAAAAGAGGAGGGGGTAATAATAATCATAGATATTGAATTGTATCTTTAATTTTCTTCACCCCTGTATTAATAACTAAAATGGAAAAAAGGGAATGTCAGCGCATCCGGGAAAAAACGATTGATCTCTATCAATAGACCCGAACCATAGAGTACTTATTACTAGTGCCACAGATAGATATGTTTTTAGATCTCACATTTCGAATCCTCCTCCTTTACTTCCTTATTGTAATTTGATTTACTTATTGTAATAAATAATGTTTATTGTAAGAAGTTTATTGTATTACATACTTCAATACATATATGATTAGATATATATGTAGTTAACAGCTACTCATATTTGTTTTGCACATGAAATCCCTAATTTAAATTGAAATGTATAAACATTTAATAGATAAGTTTCTTTTTAGTTAATATATAATTATAAGAATTATTATTATTATTATTTATATGGATGTGGATATGAGATCATATGATAAGGATATGAGATCAAAAAAAAAGAAATGGCAAGATAAGCGAAGTATATCAATAGAGAAAATGAAATAAATATGTGGAAAAACAAGACATGAATTCTTTACAATGACATTGTAAATCAATTGAAAAGGATGTAGCACAGCTTAGTAGCGTATTTTTTTGGCTACAAAATGTCACGGGTTCAAATCCTATTATCCTTGCCTATTACTAACTTTGCCTCTGAGCAATAATAAGGTACCAACTGAGATCAATTAAAACGGGACATACCTAATCTTGTAATCTTGAATTTTTATCATACTCTATATGATGGTAGAAGCATTCAAGATATAGTGGAAAAAGAAACTTTTTCCTTACAATCTTCTTTTTTGTGATAAGAAGGCACTCTTAGTTCAGTTTGGTAGAACGTGGGTCTTCAAAACCTAATGTCGTAAGTTCAAATCCTACAGAGCGTGATTCTGTTCATATTTTGTTAAGTCGAAAAATTATACGAAAAGAATGGGACAACAATTTCAATTTGACCTCCTGTGGTTTAAAGAAGAGAGGAGGTCAAAAAAATAAGGCGTTAATTAATCATTAATCAAAGGTCCTACTGATCACCACGTCTGTATTATATATATGCAGTTATGAATATCTAGCCAAAGTAATAGGAATTAGACCTAAGACGATTCCAAATAGAAAAACTTCAGTCATTTATTTTTGTTTAAAAAAGATAAATAGAGGGAATATATATCCTTAAATATTAATCCATATTCCTTAGAAATCTCAATAAACAAAAATTTAAAATTGATACAGTAAGGAACTAGAAAAGATAATAGCTTGAATGCTGCAGAAAAATCTCTTTTTTTGAGGAATTGTTGTTCATTTCAATTAATTTCAAATAAGTCCTATCTTGCTCATACCAATAAATAGAACCGAGGTTATAGTTAAAGCTGCTAGTAGAAAATCGAAATAACTAGTTATAGTAGGCATGAAGAGGTTAAATTAAATAAACTTTTTTTATACATATGGAGTTGTAAAGCATTTCCCTGAGTTCAATTTTTTGAAAGATAGGAGTATAAAAATAATCAATTGAAAGTTTTTAATTTATCAATCATTATAAATTATAGGTATAGACTTTGTTAAGAAAAATAAAGTAATAAAGATAGTATAGATAGAAAAAGAAAGCAATTCATCATCCATAACATCTACCTATTCGCCTATGATTCCAAATCAAAAGATTCCTTGGACAACTCTTGAGAAATAAAAATAAAAAAATAAAATAAAATAGAAAACTAATATTAAAAACACTAATATATTAATATTAACAGTTCTATGACTTAATTCAAAGAAAGTTTCTTTGAATCACTATATAAATCAATACAAAATTCAATTGGAAAATCAATTCACTTTGGATCCTTTCTTTTAATCTATTTTTTTGATTTTGAGTTGGATCAAATCCTTTTTTTTAAGATTTTCGAAGGAAAAGTGAACTATACTTTTCTTTATATCTTTATACTATCTGTTTTTTACCCCTTTACTTTTTTGTTACTTTAATTTGAACTTATTAGTCAATTCATTCAAATAATATCTCGAATAAGAAAAGGGGGATCACACAATCAGATCATTTAAAAAATTCAATCTTTATTTTATTTTTGTGTTAGTCCAACTAAATTTTAAATTTCTAAAACTAGTAATTCCTAGTATCCTTTTCTAGGGTTTACATTTTCTTTGTTTCATATTAAAAGGAATTTATCTGTGCAGTTTTGTTGTTAAGTGTTAAGAAAAACCTTTTGGATCTAAAACAAGAATGCATACGTGATGAAGATTGATGACTACAATTCTTATTTTTATTGTCCTCCTTCTTTCATCGAATACTCTCTACTATCGGTACTTGTTACCGTACAACTACACAAGTATTTAAAATGAAAAAAATGGGATTCCAATAAAAATTATTCTTCTACAACCACGAAAGGAATATTTTTCAATTTTGTATTGAATTCAACTGCGAGAATATGATAAATCCTTTTTCATAAATTATTATATTAAACTAGACAATAACCCATTAAATTTACATTTTACCTGGTTGATAGTAAATGACTTTAGAGTGACAAGAAAAAATAAGTCTCTAAGACTTCATTTTGATACTGATTGAAGTTACATTACTGCTTCAAAAGAAGGATAGCTATATTGATTTGGTATACCTCAAAGAAACCCTTGGTAAAGTATTAATGATCTCACAAAGCTTTCCTTTCAGTGAAGTTTCATTTACTGATCTTATCTTTTATGATATTGATCCCCATTTGATTGTACAAGAATATATGGAGCTCAACATGCCTAGAAGCACAGGAGAATGTTCTTTTACTGATATTATCACCGATATTCGATATAGGGTCATTCATAGCATTACTATACCCTCTCTATTCATTGCAGGTTGGTCATTCGTCAGCACGGGTTTAGCTTATAATGTTTTTTTAAGCCCCCATCCAAATGACTATTTTACAGAGAGACGACAAGAAATTCCATTAATAATTAGTCGTTTTGATCCTTTGGAACAACTTGATGAATTTAGTAGATCTTTTTAGGAGGCCCCAATGACCCTAAATCGAACCTATCCAATTTTCACAGTACGATGGTTAGCTGTTCACGGACTAGCTGTACCTATTGTTTCTTTTTTGGGATCAATATCAGCAATGCAGTTCATCCAATGATAAAATTAATACAAATTAATTATAGAGTTATGACACAATCAAACCCCAACGAACAAAATGTTGAATTGAATCGTACCAGTCTCTACTGGGGGTTATTACTCATTTTATACTAGCTATTTTATTTTTAATTATTTCTTCAATTAATAGGAGAAAAAAGTTTAACATGAATAGTAGAATAATAAACAATAGTAGAAATTTTCTTATCCCATCCCCATCGGAAAGATATTATGTCATAATTATCTATAACTGTTTATGTCTCTAGCATGAGCCTTTGATTAAATGTGGAGGGAAGTGAGATAAATGGCCGATACTATTGGAAGAATTCCTCTTTGGATAATGGGTACCGTAACTGATATTACTGTGATTGGTTTAATAGGCATTTTCTTTTATGGTTCATATTTGAGATTGGGTCATCCCTGTAATAATAATAAGGAAATGAATTGAATTGTATACATAATAGTATACGAACTCAACAGGACCCTAAAATCAGATTAAAAGAAAAGAAAAAGGGAGGGGCACCCCGTTGAGTTCTTAATAACAAACAAAGTCTTATTCGTATAAATGAAAAATGGATTCACTTATTTCTACGATTTCAAATATTTCAAAAACTCCATTATAGTTATACTGGGTGGTGGTTTTGAAAACCTAACTTCATTAATTGAATCAAAACTTCATTAATTGAATCAAAACATTTGTTCCATGATAGGATACTATCAAAGGTATCAGAAAGAAAGATTTCATTACTCGATGGCATTTTACTCGATGGCATAATCATGACAGATATTTTATCTATTTCTGTGGATTCGATATCATGCCAATTTTTTATGCTAATATAACCTTATTTTATTCTATTTATTTTTATTCTATTTAATTTATTTGAGGATCTCATCAAAGTTGAAATTTTTTTAAAAAGTTCATTGAAAACGTTCTATTTGATCAAAAAGATTCCTTTTCTTCTTTATTTATCAAACTACTATTTATTTATACGTATAAAAAAGAAAGAAGGAAGGTTATGCTAAACCCAAAAACAAAAAAACTAAGAATAGGAATCTTAAAGAAATGGTATCAAGAATCATATTATTTCGACACAAGAAAAGATGTGAAAATTTCCTTTTCTTGTGTTGAATATTCAGAAGACGAATAGAGTAATACCCTCTAGAATCCCTTGTTCTCCTCATTTTTATTTTTCTTTTCTATTTACTTATCTTATGCTTAGTATCTAGTCAAATTGTATGCTATTAGACTAAAAAAAACTATTGATACATTCTATGACAATTAAATCTGACAATAGTGACAAAATCATACCATTCTTTAAGATAGATTACAAAAAAAGAAGTGATAAATTCAACGCGTATTTTTACCAATATACTATGACTCGAAGTGTAGTACAAGTAATTTAAAAAATAAAAATCTAGTATAAAAAATATAAAGGAATGGGCTTTTCACAATTTTCTTTTGATCATAAGTTGATCATACAGAATTGTCATCAATTGTTTTCTTTTTAAAAACTTGATATGGATAAATCCACAGATCTAGAAATTCATTTCAGACAATTGAACCTTCTCAAACGGTATCTTTTTAAGAACTAAAAAGATTTGTACCAAAATAATAGATGCCAAAAAAATCAAAAGACCTTGGACACGTAATGGGTCTTGAAGTACTATTTCCACATCCCCCTGACCAAATCCACCCACATTAGGATTACTTGTTAATGGTTGTTGAAATTTGATGGATTCGCCTTCTGAAACAAGAAGTTTTGGTCTTCGAGTTATACTATCAATTACTTCACAGCCATTTGAAACATCTGTTATGGTTAGTTCGTATCTCCTTTTTTTTCTTATGATTTTACTCACTATACCTGCCGCTGTAGAATTATAAACTATATTCTTACTCTTGTTCTCGTCAAGATAAATCTAACCCCTTCCCCTATTTCTGCCGACCTATATTGGATATTTTAAGAAGCGAGCATCTTTCGTACTCGCAAGATCCAAAGAAAGAATAGGAAAGGTGATTTCACTATATTTCTGATCAGGAACAGGATCTATCACAAGAATTTTTTTTAAGTGGGGCAATAGCTCTAAAAAGAAAGATTCCCTATCTTTTCTTTCATCTTTGGCGAAATACAATGAGGGGGACTAATTCAAACCCCTGGGGTAAAATAAGAACAGTCCCTACATTCAAAGCCCCCTTTTTACCATTAGCAAAAACTTGTTTCAACTGCATATCATAAGGAATTCAAACAACTGCTTCAAATACAGTATCAAGAAATACCGCCTTTGGAATCTCAATATCCACTGGCTTATTAGCCAAATGACAATTGGCACATACAATACGACCAGTTGCGTCACTTGGATTTTCATAACCCTGTTGTGCAAAAATAGGATATGCATTTGAAATAGATGCCCGAGTTATTGTATATATCATGGGCGATATGGAAATGGATCGAGTAATCTGTTCCTTTATCCAAGACAAGTTCTTTCTAGTTTGCATGGTCCAATCATTGATCCCAAAAATTTCTACAATAAAATTAGATAGGTCACTAGTATAGTTCCCTGTCCACAATGATGATATTTATTGAAAAAATTTACTAAAATAGGAAAGGAATCTGAATCACTTGAATGTATAGGAAAAAATAAATGTATAAAAAGAGTAAGATTTTGAATATTTTGCTTCTGTACAAAATAACAAGCATTCTAATGGGATCCGTGGATAATTTTTCAGTCACTCATTGAATGATAAATAACTAAAAGTGAAGGACATATACGATTTAAATAACAGAAGATCCAATATTAAAAAAATTGTATCGAGAATGACTGGAAAAGTAGAAACAACTCCAAATATAATTTGATCATTATGAGAAAATCCAAAATATTTGTAGACAGAGACAATCATTAGTTCCTAAATGTGGGGTGAATGGAATCCTATACATAAATTGGTTAATAAAAGAATAGAAAAAGCTTTTATTGTGTCACTTAAGTTAGAAAGGAATTCTTGAACCCAAGAATTAAGAATAATCAACTTTTCATTAACTAGAATAAAATAACCACTTAGAATAATGAAATAGATTATATTTGTTGAGAAGTGCAAAATCGTATGGATACAGTCCTCATTGTACATCTTGATCAATTGGATCGTTTCTTTGTGGATTCCAATATGAAACTTTTGTAAATACGTTTCCGAGTATTCCTTTATCTTTTCATCCAAGCGGAAGAGTTCCTCTAATTCTATGAATTTTTGGACAATACTCTTTTCTTGAATATCATTTAAAAGAGTTTCAAATTTACTAGTATTCCACCAATTAATAACCCAAGATTCCAGACTTTTATTAAATGAAAAAGAAATCCACTAGAGCAAAAATATTACATATGTAAGACATAGAAGGGGAATGAATGTTTTTTCTTCCATTTTTTCGTTTGTGAATTTTTAATGAACTCACCTTATGTTGTCGACTCCATACGATCTAATATTTCTATCAAACATATATATATATTTAACATTCATTTTTTATCTAAATATACTCTTTTATCTAAATATACTCTAATTCTTTTTATAATAGCTACATTTTAATAACTATATTTTTAGATAAATTTATAAATTTATAGATATATTAGATATATTTTTTAGATAAATAATAATAATAATAGAAATAATAGAAATATATATAAATGAATATAAATGTATAAATGAAAAAAAGAAATAGAAATATAGAAGAAATAAAAGAAAGAACTAGAAGAAAATAGAGACCGAATAAAAGAGAATAGAAGAATAGAGACAACATGAAAGATCCTGTCATTAGGGAATGATTTGTAACAGTCCAGACTACCCGCCTATAGATATTGTCCGCTTTAGGATTTGGGTCTTGCCCAAACCCTCACGGTTTTGCTATTCCCAGCCCAGTCGAGAAAAAGCGTCTGTAGGCTCTTCCCAGCCCAGCTGGGAAAAAGCGTCTTTGGGGAAGAGGTATCCATACCCTTATAAGGCATACTTCGTTTCCCTCTCCAACCGATGTAAGATTCTCACAATCCACCCCCCTTTGGGCCCAGCGTCCTTACTAGCACAACGGGTCAGGAACTGGCTCTGATACCATTTGTAACAGCCTAAACCACCTACCCACAGATATTATCCGCTTTGGGCTTTGGGCCCAGTCTAAATCCTCACAGGTTTGCTCTTCCCAGCCCAACAGGGAAAACACGTCTTGTGAGGGAGAGGTATCCATACCCTTATAAGGCATATTTCATTCTCCTCTCTAACCAATGTGGGATTCTCACAATCCACCCTCCTTTGGGCCTAGTGTCCTTACTGGCTCAGATGCTCATCATGCTCTTCTCTGCTCTTTCAATACACAAGTATGTCATCAATGAACACAATTACAAATGAGACACCCCACTCTTACAAGACACGTACCCGACATCCTGAGTGATATCCAAGTATATACCCCGCGAGGATGGCATGCTAGAACAATCAACAATCGAACTCATTACAAATTTTTTTTAAAACACAACGCACGCGTATACGAAAATCAATAATCAAATTGGGCCCATTCTTTTCTTTTATAACATCAAAATCACATTTATTATTATTCTCATGTACAAGCCTTTCCACTTTGCAAAGTTATTACATACAGGAATATTCAAATATACATTGTACAAAAATTGCGGAATATATAATTTGATACAAAATAAGAAAACAAATGCAGACGCGAATTGATCCCGACCTCTATCTCTTACTTGAATGCAGTGGTTATACTTTCGTTAGCCTAACGGGGTAATTTTCTGAGCCTGAAAAATATTGCAAAATTTTGGGTGAGTTTTTGCAAACTCAATGAGTGACCATCCTCGATGGCTCACTCAATCACATAAACATACAGTTCATATAATCATGCGGTTCACCTCATCTCTTTAATTCATCATATTGAATAACATACACTTGATCAGTCATTTCACATTTTACATTCAACACACATCACATTCAGAAATTATTCAAATCCTTGTAATCATTCATATCAGGCATATGCAGTGCATATAAGACTCACTTTCATTTATTATTTTCGTTGTGACCGAGTGCCTTTTTATCTAGTCCATATCCCTTACTGGATATCGGGCTGTATCAGTTGATGTCCCATATCCCTTAGTGGGTACTGGGTACATTCACAACCGAGCGTAAGGCTCTTATCACAATTTCTGACCTTTAAGCTCTTTTTCGGTGGATACTTCGATCACAACTGCCTTTATCTTTCATGCATTCATGTAATGGAATGCTTCACATTCTTATATGATCAATCAGTCACTTTCACAAGTCATATTCACATTCAAAATACATTTAGCATAACTGTAGTCATTCAATGTAGAAATTGAAATCAGAACAAACAATAAAATGAGACCATCTAGGTCGACTCATAGTACACTCTAGATTAGCAATTGCTTCCAAGATCTAGAAACGTCTGAATTTGGACATTTATCCTGCACATCAAAATTATGCAATACACACATTGCACTCACATTAATAATTACACAATCTTAAGTATTCATTTATGTGAAAATATGTATATGGACTATGTACAATGCATGATCAATGACAATCTCGAGCATATTATCAAATTTCACATTTTATCCACATTCTCATTTTGTAACTCAATTACTCGACATTCCATTTTTAGCATTATTTGCTCTCACAGTATCCAACTCTCACTAACTTTTATTCCATACCCATTACTCATTTCCTTTGAATCACAACTACAATCACATAAACCTCTACATTTCCATTATACACATGTATTTGATGATTTAATACTAACAATTCATTCACTAATGTTGTTTTAACATTATATAATCATACAATATCCAAACTCTCATTCTTTCTTAGAAATTCTCCAAAATTCTAGACCTCTGGGTCAATTTTTTCTTGTTCATTATAACAAATAAAATGAATTAATTTCGCAATTATTTCTCATAGAAAATGTTCCCCATTGTCTTAAGTTTCTAATGACACCAAGATCATTCAATTTAGTTCATTATTTCAAAAGTTATACTCCAAATGTTTCAGACTATTCATAAACTAAATCAATATCCTATACTAAACTTCAATTCAGAAATATGGAATTATAGATACATAATTAAAATTCTATTTCTTCAAAAGATTTGTATCCCTATGTCTGAAGTTTACTTCAAATCAAAAATCATCCCAATTGGATAACTACAGGTCAAGATATTATCAAAATACCGAAGCATGTTTAAGTTGTGCAGGAAAGTTGGCCGCGGCGAAGCCAGGAGTTGGCCACGTAGAACTTTTCCCGAGAGGAAAATTCCTCATGAAATCTTGCAAGTTGGCTGTGGTGAACTAAGGAGTTGGCCACGACAAACTTTTTTTGAGAGTAAATCCTATAAGTTGGATACAGCGAACCAATGAGTTGGCCACGGTGAACTTTCATAGAAAGCAGTAAACAGGACTCATTTTCCAGCTTTTCCAACTCTATTTTTCAGGTCATTTTTGTATGACCATTATGACCTATAAAATGAGGTTCTTTTGGCAATACCTTCTTCTAAAAAATTTTTTATATATGTCTTAAGTTTCTAAATAACCTAATTTCATACAATTATGTTCAGTATTCTGAAAGTTATACACAATTTACTACATACTATTCGCAAACAGAGACATAATCTGAAACTCAATTTCAAGACAAATTTCAAAACCTTTAGATATAGAATTCAAACTCTATTTGTTCATGAAAATTGTATTAATTCGTCTCTAGTTTAATATAAATCAATAATAATCCTATTTGGATAACCTTAGGTCAAGATATGTCTAAATTTCATATGCATGTTTAGTAGAAACACTACATCTAACATATTTCCAGCACTCCTCATCATCAATTTCGTCCTAATTCATCTCTTTTGCTTAGTCTATATTTTCTAACTTATATCCACATAATTTCCTCTTAATTTATACCCCAATTACAGTTCAATATCATCTATACACAATTATAGTCCATGATTGATCATGAACACTAATAATAGAACATACATATATATACACATTCATCATCAACTTCCTACACATATTCAACTTCATTTCCACTTTCATTTCACTTCTGACTATCACCTTAATTCTTCTCATTTCAAAATACCACATTACTCTCTTTCTTTATTTCTAGACTCATTTTATTTCATTACAAAAACACCAAAGGAGATTCACATTAATTCACCAAGAAAATAGAACAAAAACCCATTATGTATCCAATTTTTCTGCACTTTTTCTTACACCTAGTACTTAAATTCAGATCAAAATTCAAAACTCATAAAGACAGAATTTGAATTCGATATCTTCATTAAAAATGTAGCCATATGTATCTAATTTAATCCAAACTAAAAATCACCTCATTTGGATATCTACATAACAAGTTACAGCTAAATTATAGATGCATAATCAATGGAGAATGTCGCAGCTAACATTTTTCCAACACCCTTGAAACACCATTTACTCAGTCAATCCGACATTATATCATTCCATAATCTCTCATCCATCAAAACACCAAAACAAGACATGAATCTATCCACATTTCTCATCCACATTTTAGCATATACTCATCCTAATTTCATGAACATTTAACCTCTAACTATCATCAAATATGCTTCTATTAAGACAACCCATGAAGAACAAAATTTAACTTACATGTTTAGCTCCAAACTCATTCAAATCACCAAGAAACCTAGCTCCCCCACACACACGATCTTCACCTTTTTAAGGTGGAATAGTTTGGGTCTTTTAGCAATAAGAAGAGGGAGACTATGAATCTTGAAGAAGCAAGGTGAAAGAGTTAAACAAAAGTCAACATGATGAGGGTGAGAGTGGATGTCGTAGGAGAAGGAGAGGAATGGAGAAGGTGAAGAAATGAAGAAATTGGTCAAAATGGAGCATGTGTCGTTTTTGGCAAGTGAAAGACCAAAATATGGTCTTTCACTTAATAAAAACATAACTTAACAAGCGGTGTAGCAAGTGACACTTGTCACTTGCTACATATCACTCTATTAAGGTCTCTTCTTGATCTTTTAATAAGCTAGTCCATTTGCCTCCAATTTTAAACCCAATTTTCAATGATACTTGCCATTAAATCTTAATGTCATTCATAAAAATTTTCACTTCCATTTGACTCTTATTTCTACTATTATTCATCAATTGTTCCGCCACTTGGCATTTTTCTTAGTCCAAAAATACCCTTAAATTTCATAATTATCCCAAATTTTTACTAAAAATTCTTAGTCAATAAATACTCTCTCCAAATCAATTCTTAACACGTACAATTCTCAATTCCAAATATAATCACATTTATAGATCATTTATACCCAGAAAATGTCAATGAATGCATGTACAATCATTTTAGTGTGCAAAAATCAATATTCACATATGTGTATGATAACATTATGCATGAAATGCATTTTTCTAAACTCTCATTACCATTTTCTCAATTACAGAAATCTAGGATTCTAACCCTTAGTATGGAAATGGGATGTTACAATTCTCTCCCCCCCCCCCCCTTAAAATAAATTTTATCCTCGAAATTTTTTTATCTGAACCATCAAAAACAAAGGCAAGGGTTAATGCCATGGTAAGACTGACTCAAAGATTCAATCAAAGAGGCCTTTTTAACTCAGTGGTAGAGTAATGTCATGGTAAGACATAAGTCATCAGTTCAAATCTGATAAGAGGCTTTGCCTCTTTTTTCATAAAACTCCTGAGGTAGTATTTATAGTTTATTATTTGAGTTGAAGGGAGAATAGAAATATTGTTGATATTTGTAAATAAAAATGTAAGAAAATCTATAATTGATTGTACTTTAATTAATATTTAAATTAAATTAATATTCATTTGAAGTCATAAATAAATCGAAATTCATTCTAATAAGTTAACATTAACATTCTAGTGAGATTTATACTATAATTGTTTACTATAATTGTTAGACTATATAGTATAAGAATTCTAGTTATTTATAATGTTGAACATTTGTTTAGTTTTTATTATAAATTTGACTCTTATTTCTCTATTTTTTTAGAATAGAATAAAAATGAATAATTTAATTAATGAAATAATTAGATTATTAATTATACTTAATGAAGATTTTATTATATAATAAATGATAAGTTGACTAGTCAATCGCAAAATTTTTCTATTTTTAAATATTCCAATCGAATCAATTGTAAAGATTCGATTAGAAAACAATAAAAAAAGTAAGTGGACCTGACCCATTAAATCCTAACTAGATTTGCTATTCTGATATTCAAATTCGATATATATGAAATTGAAATAGTAGATCTGCTTTTTCTTTCATTTTTTATTTCTTTGGACTCCAAAAAAAATCTGTCGATATTTATGATTAAATCTTCTTATTCCTAATTATTGTATAGAAAGAAATGAATATTTCTTTCTTTTGCCTTCCCCAGGTTTATTTGAAGTCATTATATAAGACATATAAGAGAAATCTTCAATATTTTTCTTGGATTCCAAAACACAAGATCCATTTCTGCTGATAGTTAGACCTATATAAGGTTTATATATAATAAACAAGCATATAATAAACAAGATTTATCTATCTATTAGATCATGGCTTCATATACAAAATAATTCCATATTGATGGATAAAATAATAGGTTTATTTTGATTCCGACAATGGAATTTTAATATAGAATATAATAGGTGTGAGAAAAGACTTTTATTTCAAGTTTCCTAATATTGTATTGAATAATATTATTGAAATAATAGTATTCAATTGAATAAGATAAAAATTCATTCCCCTTTTTTTGTTCTGACAGAATAGATATAAAATAAAAAGAAAACAAAATAAAACAAAGATGACAATAAAAAAAGAAAGCATAAAGTATTAAAATAAGAAAATATATGATACTCTAGTAATTTAATGTACATAGAAATTAAAAGAGTAGATAAAAATATTTAAAAACCTCACGAACAAATTCCAAGAATACGATTAGGTTGATGGAATGCGAGAAGGAAGTCTAAGGATCAACTAGTAACGAGAGAGGGGATCGCTTGTTCATTGAATAGTTCTTTCAAAAATGTACAGTTCACGTGGTTATTAAAACTAAAAATAACCAATTGATTTCATGAATTGGCTTAATATATTAAGTAAGTCCGGTTGTGGACCAATAAAAAAATTTCTTTGAAATCCAGGAGAAATTATAATGGTCAGTGTATGAGAAATCAAATCATACATAAATGATAGAAATTTCAAAGGTCCTAAAAATACTATGCGGTGCTCGGAAATGTTAGAAGTAGTTGAATAGGAGGATCACTATGACTATAGCCCTTGGTAAATTTACCAAAGAAGAAAATGATTTATTTGATATTATGGATGACTGGTTACGGAGGGACTGTTTCATTTTTATAGGTTGGTCTGACATGTTACTCTTTCCTTGTGCCTATTTCGACTTAAGGGGTTAGTTTACAAGTACAAACTTTGTCACTTCATGGTATATCCATGGATTGGCCAGTTCCTAGGAAGGCTGGAACTTTTTAACCACCACTGTTTCTACTCCTGCTAATAGTTTAGCACATTCTTTATTGTTATTATAGGGCCCTGAAGCATGAGGAGATTTTACTCGTTGGTGTCAATTAGGTGGTCTGTGCACTTTTATTGCTCTCTATAGCGCCTTTGGGCTATTAGGTTTTATGTTATGTCAATTCAAACTTGCTTAATCCATGCAATTGTGACCTTATAATGCAATCTCTTTCTCTGCTCCAATTGTTGTTTTTGTTTATGTATTTTTTATTTATCCACTGGGTCATTCTGGTTGGTTCTTTGCGCCTAGTTTTAGCGTAACATCTATATTTCAATTCATCCTCTTTTTCCAAGGGTTTTATAATTAGACATTGAACCCATTTCATATGATGGGAGTTGCCAGTGTATCATTGCTCTGCTATGTGCTACTCATGGGGCTACTATAGAAAATACCTTATTTGAGGACAGTGATAGTGTAAATACATTATGTGCGTTTAACCCAACTCAACCTGAAGAAACTTATTCAATGGTCACCGCTAACCACTTTTGGTCTTAGATCTTTGGGGTTGCTTTTTCCAATAAACATTAGTTACATTTCTTTATATTATTTGTACCAATAATTGGTTTATGGATGAGCGCTCTTGGACTAGTCGGTCTGGCTTTAAACCTACATGCCTATGATTTCGTTTCTTAAAAAATTCGTGCAAAAGAAGATCCTAAATTTAAAACTTTCTACACCCAAAAAATTCTCTTAAACTAAGGTATTCGTGCTTGGATGGTGGCTTAACATTAGCCTAATGAAAACCTTATATTCCTTTAGGAGTAAACCCTATGGAAATACTCTTTAATGGAACTTTAGCTTTAGCCGGTTGTGACCAAGAAACTATCGGTTTCACTTGGTAGGCCAGAAATGCCTAACTTATTAATTTATCTGATAACTACTGGGAGCTCATGTAGCCCATGCTGGATTAATTGTATTCTAGGCCAGAGCAATGAACCTATTTAAAGTGGCTCACTTCATACCGAAGAACCCAATTTATGAACAAGGATTAATATTACTTCCCCACCTAGCACCTAGCTACTCTAGGTTGGGGGTAGGTCCTGGGGGTAAGTTATAGAAACCTTTCCATACTTTGTATCTGGCATACTTAACTTAATTTCCTCCGCAGTATTGGGTTTTAGCAGTGTAAGAAAATTACTAACTTGACGCTTAGCCCAAGTGTTATTTTTAGTTATTTACTCAAATCTCCTTTTGGAGGAGAAGGATGGATTGTTAGTGTGGATGATTTGGAAGATACAATTGGTGGGCATGTATGGTTAAGTTCCATTTGTATACTTGGGGGAATCTGATATATCTTAACCAAACCGTTTGCATAAGCTCGTCGTGCACTTGTATGGTCTAAAAAGGCTTATTTATCTTATAGTTTAGGTTCTTTATCTTTTTTTGGTTTCATTGCTTGTTGTTTTATCTAGTTCAATAATACCGCTTATCCTAGTGAGTTTTATTGTCCCACCGGACTAGAAGCTTCACAAGTTCAAGCTTTTACTTTTCTAGTTAGAGACCAACGTCTTGGGGCTAACGTGGGATCCTCTCAAGGTCCTACTGATTTAGGTAAATATCTAATGTTCTCACCCATCAGAGTGGTAATTTTTAGAAGAGAACTATTCATTTTTGGGATTTGTGTGCTCCTTAGTTAGAACCTCTAAGGGGTCTAAACGGTCTGGACTTGAGTAGGTTGAAAAAGTATATACAACTTTGGCAAGAACGGCGTTCGGCTGAATATATGACCCATGCGCCTTTAGGTTCGTTAAATTCCATAGGTGGCGTAGCTACTGAGATCAATGCAGTCAAGTATGTCTCTCCTAAAAGTTGGCTAGCAATTACCAATTTTGTTCTAAGGTTCTTCTTATTTGTAGGTCATTTGTGGCACGCACGAAGGGCTCTTGCAGCTGTAACAAGATTTGAAAAAGGAATTGATCGCGACTTTGAACCTGTTCTTTCCATGACTCCTCTTAACTAACTAAAACAAGAGATCTAATACTTTAAGTAGGAATCAATTTGATTCTACCATACATATTGATTGAGTCCAACAGGTCATACTTAAACTTAATAAAGTATTCCTTTTTCTTTTCGTTTCAACACATTTAGATTTAATCCACTTTTTTCTGCCTCAGCTAGGTGGGATAGTTGAGTCATTCACCTTTAGGATTCTGATCGATTCAAAATTGATAAAGATATAAATCTATTCAAAATGATAAAGAGGGATTCGAACCCTCGGTAATTCCTTGCGAACTACACGGGTTTTCAAGATCAGAGTTATCAACCACTCAATTATCTCTCCGAAAGATAATTTTTATTTTACTATTTTTTATTCGACCGAACAGAGCATGACTGTAAAAGTGGTTATCATCACTGTATTAGAGAAAGACATTAGGTGTGAGTCCACACGTCTATCTATTTGTGTATATAGATTGTATATACAGATATAGGATCTTGCAGGACCTTTTGTGAAGTAAAAAACCACTCTCAATCCCATGTTTGAATAAAGCGGAAAAAGGGTAGTAATAAGTCATATAGAATTAACGGATTCATAGTACAATCCTCCCATGATGCCCTTTTTTTTTACAATTTTCTGCTTGATAAGGGGATCAAATGGTATAGATCTTTTGTTAGTAGCTTGGAGGATTATAAACATGACTATTGCTTTCCAATTGGCTGTTTTTGCATTAATTGTTACTTTCTCAATCTTATTGATCAGTGTACCTATTGTTTTTGCTTCTGATGGTTGGTTGAGTAACAAAAATGTTGTTTTTTCTGGTACATCATTATGGGTTAGATTAGTCTTTCAAGTGGGTATCCTTAATTTGCTCATCTATTAAACTTATTCGTTCTAGAGAGAAAAATGAAATGACCCCTCCCCTAAATTTTTTCGGGTTAAGAGATACATTAAAGTTCACTATAAGTTCTCAAAATGGAAAATACAAATAAAGAAAACAAAAAAGTAGAGGGAGGGGTCAAACTTTCTTGTAATTTTGAATTTCTAGAAGTAATTCAAATAAATCCAATTAAATGTAAAATGTCTAATTAAATGTAAATGAAATAGAATGTGAAAAAACAACAATTCTAAAAAATAATTCAAAATTTTGATAAAATATATAATAATTCAAAATTTTGAATTATTTTCATTATTTTACAATAAATT
>JAOQMS010062013.1:0-25350 GCA_027563885.1 Erythroxylum longipes
TTAGCTATCTCACCCTTATTAATTTTTCATGATATAGAGTCCTTTATTTACTTCAATGTAGTTATATCATGAAAAAAAATAAAAATTCTAAAGTTACCGAGTTACGGGGTATTACAACCTCTTAACCATTTATATCCTATTTTTGTTGTATAAATGTCATCAGGTGCTCTTATCCATTTCCCATTTCAAAACCAAGTGTGAGCTTCATCTTTATTGAGTGGATATTTTTTCCAATGCCAACTTAGATCCAATCCAAGTGTAGGCCTAGAAGTCAACCCCTTTTTTGAAGTAAAATGCACTAATCCACTTAAGTTATAGGCTATCTAAAGCTGCATCCCAAATATGCTTCCTTATTATTACCAAAGTCTACATCTTGCAATCTTTTAAACTCAAATCTTTTTTTATTCTTTATTGCAATATATGCTCCTATTAAACTAAATATGCAACTTCACCATTTTCTTTTCCGCCTATAGAAACTATCCCTATAATTTCTCCACATTTTTAACATTCCCTTAAGGAAATGAAGGACCAATAAATATGTAAAGAGAAAAGACTGAAATAATGAGTTGTGCTTGGCTTGCATGAGAGAGATTTATAGTAACCAAAAAATTTAACCGTTTTGTAGTTTTTTCTATCAAGCTTTAACAATCACAACTACTCTATTCAGTAGGTGATAATGAGAATCGTAAACTTTTCATTGAGAAAGAATCAATAGATAATCTAGTCGCAAAATATTTCCCCTTATCATTCATACCCCTAGGTTTACTTGAGATTTAGCAATCTTAGAAGTTAATTGTTGAAAACTTGTTAAAACATTACACCAGGGCTCTTCAACCTTGCAAAAAGCATTAAGTTATATGTGAAGCAAAGTTTAGTAGGATAAGATTCTTTACTAAAGGGGGGCATTTTAAGACCCTAAACTCAAGCAATAATTCTTAATTCCCTAGTGAGATACTCTGTTACTAAAACAAATACTAAAGGGGATAGTATGTCTTCTTGTCTTGACCCCCTTTTACTCAAAAAGTAACCATGAATTTTTCTTTTAACAAACAAAGAGTAGGACGTAGTAGTGCTATATGTCAAAAGCCACTCTCTAGACTTTGTAAGAAATTATAATCCAATAAACACCTCTTCAGTAAAGTCCTATTTAACTATATCCTACACATTTTCCATGTCAATTTTAAAAGGCATTAGGGAGAAATTTTTTTCTTTCTATACAATTTGATAACTTGAGTTATCATCATATTATGAAGAATGGATCTCCCCTTTATAAATACATTTTAATTTTCTAATACTAGATGAGGCAAAAACAAGTTTTGTTCTCTTACAAAGGAGTTTAAAGATATATTTATATAAATTCAACCAACAAGCAATAAGTATATAGTTTTTACAAATGTAGGATTTTCTATTTTAAGAATAACAGTGAAAGTGGTAGTAATTTGTGTTAGTACCTAATGACACCCAAAAAGAGGGAGTGAATTGGATTTTTATCAAATTTAGTAAATTTTCTAACCATGAACTCAATTTAAGAATATATATATGAATAAATTGTTCTCTTAACATAAACTAATTAAATAATTAAATAATAAGTTAAAGGGGATAGAAAGAAATAGTGCAAATTGATTTATAATGGTTTGGAAAATAATCCCTGCCTACATCCACTCTCAAGACTCTTCTTGAAATTTCACTTTAATTCTTCATTCAAAGAGAATAATAACTTTTGTATAATCATTCTTGGCAAAGAGGAATCCTTCACAATCTTCTTCCAAGATGTAGGGAAACCTTAATCCCACTTGAATCACCCAAAATTACAATAATATCATTTCCCAAACAAGTCTTACAACTTAAAATAACTTACTTTATCGCTTGATAACTCTAAAGACATTCACTTATACAAATATGAGATAATGATGCTCAAATAATTAACAAATATTTAGAAATGTGTGTACGGTACATTTAAATTCTTCTTAATGATTCATTGTTTTTATCATTAAGAAGCATTTGAATGTATCATACACACATAGTGTTTTGAGACACCTATTAGCTATTGGAGCCAATAACTAGTCATTATAATGATTATTTACAAAGCACTAGCTAACCAACCTAGCATATTATTTGATCAGTATGCATTGAATGTATAGATTTACTAACCTTTAAGAGACTAGTCAACTAATAGACATATTGGTTGACCAATATGATATATTAGTGTATTAAACATTAACCAGTGTTATAACAAACTATCATTACATCAAATTTAACAACTTTAAATTATATTGATCAACCACTAACTCTTATAAGTTTACCAATTGCCCTAAAAATGTGATTTTAACCATTTTAAATGCTTAACAAATATCTTATTTAATACAATTATAATTTAGAAACTTCTTAAAATTTTTCCTAAAGAGTGTTTTAAAGATTAAAAGGTTTTTCCTATTAAAAAGCTTCAATGCATCTTGATGAGCCTTTTAGAGCTTCAATGAAGTGAAGTGAAAAAAAATGTTTTGTACGATGAGCCTTTTAAATTATCAAATTAACAAAGTGAGATTACAATAATAATAACAACAATACAGTAAGAGTCCCGCTAATAAGCAGGGTTTGAAGAGGTCCAGAAGTATACAGCCTTACTCGTAATTAGTAGAGAGGTTATTTTCAATAGACCTATAGGAAATAAATACAATTAAAATAAAAAATAAAATATATTAAAATAATAAAGTAATAATTAAAAATAAAAATAAAAATGAACTTAAAAGAAAATAACAATAATAATGAATAAATAAATATCAATGTTATGAACACCATACCAGTACTCGATGTGGTTCTAGTATAATATTGTACTGGTACCAATCAATACTGATTATCATTTAGGTAATTTTTTAAATTTATAAAATAGTCTCTGAATTTTTTAAAATTGAAAAATAATCCTTCAATATATCGTATTGTATAATTTATAATTTTACACAAACTTTGTCTCCAAAAATCATAGTAATAGAAATTTAAAATAACAACAATTTATTTATTTTTATTAATATTATTTTCACAAATTTCACATATAAATAATAACCACAATTAATTAAAAAAGATCATTTAATTATCATATAAATATAAAATTAAGAACAAAACAAAATATTTAAAATATTACAATTTCATCATATAATAAATAACCGTTAAGGTACATGAAGAGAGTGAGCGATGTCAGAGAAAGCGATAGCTGTGCTTCTACTACTACGACAATCTCCGGTGTAGTTTTGACCCATCCTCCATGGCGTCTCCTTCTTCTTCTCCACCGTCTTCTCCTCCTTGTACATTCCCCTCCCAAAGCCCTGTACCACCTACTGGAAACCCCCCTTTGTCTCCTTCTTCAAACCCTAAATCCCGAAACAATGTCCCAAGCCAAACTCTTGATTCCATTCCATTTGCTGAAGGTTTGAAACCTTAGTCAGACTCGAGCCTTGAACAGCATGATCCGAATAGGCCAGCGATTCCCTTACCCACCTAGGAATGTTGAGACTCGGTGAAAGCACTATCCAAAACATGGAAATCTATGGTAGCCGATTCAATGGAAGAGCCCTTCCATGTTAAGGAACTGACTTTCTATCCCCCTGAGGTGAAGGATGACCAAATCCTTGCTATCCCACCGTCTGAATTAGTACAGAGAGGAGCAATCAAATTTCTTCATTCACTGATCAGATTTTTCATTGGTAAGAGACATGCCTTTCTAGTTTTGCACCATGCTCTTTTTAAATCTTGGTCAACATGTGGGTTGACAGAAATTCTAGTAACCAGCTCAAACAAATTCCTATTTAAGTTTGACTCTGAATGTAGTATGAATGAGGTGCTAGGGAAAGGCCCTTGGCTTATCCAAAGGAAGCCACTGTTTTTACGCAAATGTAGTCTGAGTGCAGGGGAACAGGTGGCAATTAGATATGCACTTGTCTGGATTAGGTTCCATAATATTCCCTTTGAATATTAGAATAATGAGGGATTGAGTAGGATTGCTAGTGCTGTAGGAAAACCTCTACTTATGGATTCTCATACTGCCCGTATATCTCGAATCATATATGCAAGAATGTGTATTGAATTAGATCTGGAGGGGAGCTAGCCTTTGTCTTTTCAACTGGCTACCTAAAATGAAGATGGTCAAGTGATCTTTAGGAGATTGAAATTGAATATGAATGGAAGCCTAAGAAGGCTACACAGCAGAAGATCTGGAAACCTACAAGCTGTATGTTTGAGACTGGGACTCAACAGGAATTGGACAAAGGTAATTACTCATCTCCTCAGGGTGAACCACAATAGATAGGAGGAAATCAGGAGAATACTCTAGAGAAAGACCAAGTTAGCCCTACGGGGAGTAGATCTGCTGAACCCCAAACAGAAAAAAGCAAAGACACAGAACTGTAACAAAAGCAGGAGGATCTTAATGGAAGCCTTGCAGATGCTGAAGGTCCTGGCATAAGCGAAGTAGGTACTTATAATGCCTCTCCTAAATTTGATATAGTTCCTAATAGTTCTAGTGATTCTCAGAATCAAGGGTTTTTGGAAGGGGAAGAGGGGGCTTTAACTACTAGGAAAAGTAGAAAATCTCGTAGAAAACATTAGTAGTAGGTCTTTTCTTGTATAGAGTTTTATGGATCTAGGTTTTTGGAATGTTAGAGGTCTTAACCATAAAAAAAAATAGTTAGCTGTCAGGTCTTTTCTTCTTATGATGTCGGTTTCTTTGTATGTTTGATAGAATCTAAGATCAAGTTTCATTTCCTTTTGAACAAAATATGCTCTTCTTTGTTTCCTAAATGGCAATTCTGTAGTAATTTAGATCAAGCTTCAAGTGCTAGGTTAGTGGTAGCTTGGAATCCTGATAAATTCTTGTGTTCTCCCCTTATTACTACTAATCAGTTGATCCTTTTGGAAGTGTCCCCATTGAATTTTGATTCTGGGCTTTTAGTTACTTGTGTTTATGGATCGAATAATTCAAATCATAGGAAACTCCTATTGTCCACCCTTTCCAATATTCTTCATTCTGTTGGGACAAAACCTTGGCTTTTAGCTGGGGACTTCAATGCAATTTTGTACGCGCATGAAGCTGAACGTCTTAGGTCCTCTGCTATTAATAGGATGAGAGACTTTAGGCAGTGTGTTGAGGAATGTGGTGTGTTTGATCTCAACTCTATTCTAATAAGAAATATGGTGACTCCCACATAGCTTGAAAATTAGACAGAGTGCTCATCAACTCCGAGTGGAGCTCTCGGTTTCCTAAATCCTTTAGAGAAGTTCTTAATCCTGATATTTCAGACCATTCCCCTGTAGTGATTAGGTTGTTAATTGTCCAACAGAAAAGGTCTTCACCTTTTAGGTTTTCAAATTTGCTAGCCTCGCAACCCAATTTCCTTCAGTTAGTAGAAGCGGCTTGGAATTCTCAGATTCGAGGAACCCCCATGTTTTGTGTTGTGTTCAAACTCAAATTAGTAAAATCAGCTCTCAAATCCCTCAACTCTAATCAGATTGGTGATATTCATACAAGAGTTGAGACTTGTCAAGCTGCCCTCAATAATATCCAAGACCAAATGAAAATTTTGCCTAATCAGACTCATCTGGCATATGTAGAACAAGAGGTAATGACCAATTTATTTTAGGCTTTAAATGACCAAGAATCCTTCTACAAAAAATCTTCCTATATCTAGTGGCTTAGAGATGGGGATAGGAATACCAAATTCTTCCATCAGTTCATCCTGTCAAATAGAAACCGTAATAATATCCACTCCTTGTTGGTGCACAATAACCATCGGATTATTGACATAGACGACATCCAGACACATTTTCTGAATTTCTTCCAAGCTTCTTTTGGTACTAAGAAAGACATTGTTTCTTCAAGTGAATATGTGGCAGCCCTCTTTCCCCACTCGATTCCTGAGAACCTAAGAAATAGCCTTGTAGCTGAGGCCACTTCACAGGAGATGAGGGAAGTGTTCTTTTCTTTCAATCCGAATAAGGCCCCTAGCAATGGTTTCTTCTTTAAACACACTTGGCATATTATAAGAGATGAAATCACTCAAGCCATCCAAGATTTTTTCAAACATGAGAGGCTTCTCAAAGAATTGAATTCCACGTTCCTTTCCCTTGTTCCCAAGAAGAATCATCCTTCCACTGTGTTAGACTTTAGGCCTATCTCCTGTTGTAACATGATTTATAAGGTGATTACAAAAATCATTTCTAATAGACTTCGAGAGCTCTTACCCTTCCTTATCAACCCAAATCAAAGTGCTTTCATCCAAAATCACCGTATAGGGGATAACATCCTTTTAGCCCAAGAAATTTTTAAGAACTATCATCTCTCTAATAAGCAGAAGCGATGTGCTTTCAAAGTAGATTTGGCAAAAGCTTACGACTCTATTCAATGGGATTTCCTTCTTAAAGTGCTGAACGCTGTAGGGCTCCATCCTAAGTTTATTAAGTGGATCAAAGAGTGTGTAACCTCGCCTTCTTACTCTATCCTAATCAATGGGTCTCCTACTAAATTTTTCAGTGGGAAATTAGGCTTAAGACAAGGAGATCCTCTCTCTCTGTACCTGTTCATTATCTGTATGGAGGTGCTTTCTCGATCCCTGAATGTAACAATAGCTAACAATCCTACTTTTCAATTCCATTGGAGATGCAAATTTCTAAAACTCACCTATCTCTTGTTTGCTAATAATTTGTTATTATTCTGTCATGATGACACTTCTTCTGTGAATACCTCATTTAAATGCCTGAGAACTTTCTCAAATTATTCAGGGCTGGATATGAACCTTAGCAAAAGCCAATTCTTTTTATCTCCTGACGTGAATCATTTGGCCATACAGTTGGAAACTATTTCGAGTCTAAGAGAGATTGTATTCCCCTGTTGGACAAAATTGATTCCATAGTTAACAAATGGACTCATAAGGCCTTGTCCTATACTGGTAGACTTCAATTGGTAATCTCTGTCTTATCTACTTTTCAGGTCTACTGAGCTAGCCATTTCTTACTTCCTGTCTCTATCATTAAAGAAATTGAGTCTAAACTTAGGAACTTCTTGTGGTCTGGCAAGGTTGGGTCAAATACTCATATAAAATGCAAGTGGAATGACATATGTAGACCCAAAACAAAGAGGGGTCTGAGGATTAAACATTTGTCTACTTGGAACAATGTCTTGTTAGGTAAAAGAATTTGGTTTCTTTTCAATGATAAGGAAGCTATGTGGGTAAAGTGGGTCCACACTATTATTCTTAGAAGGAACAACTTCTGGTGTGCCCAACCGTCTCATAATAGTTCTTGGAGCTGGAGGAAAATTATTTAGGTTAGGGATATTATTGGGAACCATTTCCGATTTAAGATAGATGATGGAATTTCTTGGCACCCTAGAGGCATCCTCAAGGATCTCTCTACGCCTAGAACTATCAATGGATCAGAACTTCCAATGAATGCAAAATTTGCTGATATTATTAGAGATAATATGTGGTGCTAGCAAGATGCCACAATTGAAACCATTCCTATGCTCGAACCTTTACCATACCTGCCCGATTGGTCTCAACATAATCGATTAGAACGGACTGCAAGCCCTGTAAGAATTTACACCAATGCTTCAACTTATTCCCTGATGAGACCACCTTTGCCGAAGGTACCTTGGTATCCATTAGTGTGGCATAAGGGTTCTAACCCAAGGTATGCCTTTATTTTGTGGTTAGCTATCATTAATAAGCTGCAGACTAGGGATCAACTCCTTTATACTTATATTCCTAGTCATTGCTCACTGTGCTACTTGGATAATGAGTCTATCAACCACCTCTTCTTTGACTGTTCTTTCTCCAAATCAGTGTGGTTACACTGCCTCAGTCATTTTCAGATAAACATTCCACGCCTGCAAAACCTTCAATCCATCCTACTTTGGTTTAACCACCCTCAAATCCATAGAAACATTGACCTTAACCTTTTTATCATCCTTCTTTCTGTTACTATTTACATCTTATGGTCTAAAAGAAACCTTAGAACCTCCCAAAATGCTACCATGGAAGTGGGCAACATTACTACTAAAGTGATCTTTCTAGTAATGGAACAAGTCAGCTTAAACACTGTGAGAAGGTAAATAAAGGGGTTTTGGTTTGTTTTCTTGTTACTTCTAAGTTATTTTGCAGGTCTGAAAGTTGGATTGGCAAACATAATTTAGCTCACTCATTGGCAATATTCCTCCAAGTGTCAGGCATGGCTTTCACTACTGATCAGGAAATGAACGGCTGCCCTCCGTTCGTCCCCAGTTATCAGAGGAGAGGATTAGTAGGAACTGTATTGTTTGTTGCTTGAATCTTTTGCAGGCATTGTTGTATTATCGACTAGATGATCATTGATATGATTTTGGTGTAAGCAGTGGTTTAGCTTACTCTTGTTTTAATTTTTTGAGGAATAGTTAGGGTTCCTCATGCTTTCTTGGTAGCTCCTTCAGGATAGGTAACCGGCTGCCATCTTTGGCAAACTTTTGCTGTACATAAATTTTTAATTTATATCATTACTGATTTACCAAAAAAAACAATTATATCAAAACATCAAATAAAAAGAATAAATAATATCCATAACTCTCTAAATACCAAAGAACAAACTATAAGTAAAACTTGAAACAAAAATATCTATAATTATATTGCATATATAGAATTTAACATATAAATCAAATATAAGTGAAATTGAAAGCAGAAAAGAAACAAAAACCTAGAATTTCATTTATCGAATACTTGCTCAAATTACATTGACCCCAATTGTCATTTGGCACAAAATCCATATCATTGAGACGGGTCTCATCATCACCATCATTCAAATTCATTTTCCCAAATGACATCTCAATACTTTCCCTTCCAATATTATCTTCTAAGTCACTCTCATCTATTAACGCAAATTGTATATATAGAATTATTTATTATATTAAGAGTTCTAGTAAAAAATTAATTAAATAATTTTATATGAAATTCTAACTAACTTAATAAAGATAATAACATACCTTTTTCAAACCTTTAAATTATATCAGCAAAGACCAAGTTATTCAATCTATTATACTCCAGTCTATTCCTTTTCTTGGAATGGATGAATTCAAATGTACTCCAATTCTTTTCCCACGCTGTTGTACTCACACATTGACTTAGAATTTGAATTACAATCCTTTGCAATTCTAAACAACACTTCTGAATTGGTACCATTAAGCAACTGTAAGAAAACAAAAGCAGCATCATAAACAAGATAAAGTAATGATTAATTTTCAATAACTAACAAAAGTGAAAAAAAACATAGATTAAGTTTGTCTTTGAAAAATAGCAATTGACATCCCAAAATCACCATAAACATCCTTATAAATTTCCATTTATGAGCTTAGGAGATCTTACATCATCTCATGGGTAACAACTATCGTAATAGTTAATAACATTCCCCTATTAACTTCAACTTTCTTTATAAAACTTGGTCTAACATAAACATTAGGATTCAAAAATGCCCCAGTTACAAACATTGGAGAGTAAAGTTAGCTTTTTTTATCTCTCATTGATGACTACAAGATAAGGTGCATACAAAAAAGGCCTATTTTTTAGATTGGCCTTAATTGCTACCTTCGCCGTCTCCATGACATCTAAAAATGATCCATTATTGCCTTTTCATCACTATCAGCCAAAAGAAGTACCTTAGTAAAGACTTACAAACTCAAATGACAAATTGACATTAAAACAAAAATTTAGTATCTTCAAGTATAATTTTAGAAACCTACAATCAAGCATTAGACCTAGCACGTTGAAAGGCAACTCATTTATCACTTGTAAACATTTTTCTTGAGTATTTTGTCATCATAATAAAAAACTGAAGTGATAAGAAATTTGCTGCAAATCTTGTAACAATAGGACGACACAAATTCCTATCATTGGTGAAATCCTTTTTCATTAAATTCAAGATCCATACACGATTGTGGATGAACTTAGTCACCTTTGTTGATTTCTACAGAGTCTCATCAATAATAGGAAAATACCTACCATCTCTTATATTTTTCAACATCAAGTCAATGCAATGTGCAGCATAATAAGTGCAATAAAAAGAATTATACTTGCTTTGCAATCTTCTTCCATCCGCTTTATATGTTGAATCATTGTTAGTAATGAACTGAAAAATATTTTCTAGACTAACTTCATTCAAAAATTAATAAATATTTCAAATGGAGTATCATCATTCCTAACAAAGACAAATGCATTAATAGACTTTAAAAACATTGTTCCCTTTGTAGAATAAACTTAAAAATTAATAATAGGTTCATGTCTTTTATTTATCAAACTATCACATATGATTGACACCCAAAAGTAGCTTAAGTCATTCTTCTTTCATCCAAGTAACTTTTAATTTCATAAATAGAGCTACTTATAAGTTTACCTCTATATTCATCAATTGATGGAGCTTTTTATCCTAGACCTTAAGAGGTAATATCATTTACTATAGACTGATAATAATAAGATTGGAAAGTATTGAATGTTATGCTTGAATTATACCACCATCTAGCCATTGCTATATCCATATTATGAGCCACATTATTCCTCTACCTATCAAATGCTTGTTAAAAGAAACAAATATTATGATTCTTCACTGTGGGAGCCAATCCAACATGAGCCCAAGCCAAATCATTATATCTTTCTACAGTGGTTGAATTATTATGAGTACTTGTACTTTCTTCCATTTATCTATAAAAATAAATAAAGACATATATCAAAATTAACTTAATAACTTCATATTAAAATAAAGGACACATAATTTCATTATCAACTACTATCATAAATATTTTTTGTTTAACTCAAAAGTCTAAACTAACACAAAAGAAAATACATCTTATACATAATTACACAATACGTATATACATTTTATATAATATAACTCATTTTGTATGATTACATCATATATATAATTCAATTGCATCCAACAGAATCCACTAATAAGTCAAAAACCAACAATTCAAGTATCCAACATACACAAATACACAATAAATATGTACATCATATATAATATAACTCATTTCGCATAATTACACCATACAAAGTTCAATTTCATCCAACATAATTCACCTATAATTCAAAAATTAACAATTCAAGAATTCGATGTACACAATTGCACATATACATCTTATAAGATATAACTTATTTTGTATGTTTACATTATACACATTTTCGAAGTCAAATATCAACTTTAGTATCATTGGCAACATTTTGTTGATCATCTTTATTTCATAATGATAACGACTTTCTTTCAATAAATGAATTGGAACTCTTCATATAATTGATTGATTGTTCTTTTAGTCTATTTATGGTCTAAGCAAAATTTACAATCTATAATAAAAAATTCAAATCACATAACAATACACTTCTAAAATGACAATGGGATACACTTCTAAAATAAATACAATGGAGTTCACTCAACCAATTGTAGTTACCTTAACATCATACTTTTTAACATTACTCGATCTAGTTCTATTTATGAAGATTTTTTTACTAAAATTTGACAAGTAATATTTTATCAAAAGTCCTAAAACAAGTTAATGCAATATAATAATTAAAATTTTCATGTTAAAACTCGGGTTCAATTAATTAAATAATCACTAACAAATTTAAAATTTGAAGTAATTAATAATGAATTAATTTTTAACAGACTCTACACTCAGTTATTAAATTCAACCTATTTTTATAAGTTTGTTATGGATAAATTCAACATCAAGTATATAATTGTTATTAATTAGTATTGTAACATAACTTTCAAAAACTAAAAATATGTAATAATAATATAGATCAATAATCATTTATTATGATCATTATGAACCATATACAAAGAAAAAAATGTTTAAAAGAGAAAAAAATATGCCCTTTTATATAAGGACGTCAACGGATCGATTTAGATATCTTAACAAAATTTCTTTCAAAAAATTATTCGACCTTAATCCCTGAAAGTTGTATGTTAAAGGAGGATCACACATTCTGTACATACATCCTTACAAAGCACTTACTATTTCTAATGTAAAAGAAGTTATCATCATAAAATTACAACATTAAGTTAGCAACTTAAAATATACTCATCAAAAATAAGATTAATTGCATAATATTGTAAGATTATCTGAGAAATTACTTCAAACTCCCACTTTAAGTGTGGTAGTGAATGGATTTCTAACTAAACCTTTCAAAAATGCAAAGGGTTAGACAAAGAGACCCCTTATCTCTTTAGTTATTCACCCTTGTAATGGAAGGATTGTCCAAGATATTAAACAAGTTAATCTTGTGCAATGGAGGATTCCAATATCACTACAAATGCATTGCAATTAACCTTACTCATCTTATGTATCTGGATGATTTGATACTGCTATATGGAGCTGACCCTCACTCTATAAGTATAATGATGCAAATTTTGAAAATATTTGCTGAATGGTCAGGATTAAAGGATAATATTGAAAAGAGCAGCCTATATCTAATAGTTGATGTGAGGAATCTAACTAAATTAAGCAGAATTATTAGGCTTAATGTACTTTTAACTCCATTTTGCTATCTTGTAATACCTATCACATCTTCCAAAACCAAAGTTCAATGATTTTTTGCCTCTCGCTGAAAGAATAAAATTAAAAGTGAAGGCTTGGCAAAACAAGTTTCTCTCATATGCTGCCGTAATTAGTTTGATTATCTCAGTCCTTAATAGCTTCCATCTCCACTAAACAGCTCACATAGCTTTACTAAGGAAGTTTTCTAAAGAGATCTATAGAATAATGGAAGCATTCTTATAGATAGGCAGAATTGAAAACTCTACAAATGCAAAGATCAAATAGAGTGAAGTTACTATTCCAAAGAAGCATGGAGGGCTTGGGGTCATTTCCATTACTAGTACGCAAAAATTTATGATATGTAAAAGGTTTTAGAGACTTTATACAAATCATAAAGCACTCTGGATCAAATGGATTCACGAGTGTCACCTCTAAAGAATAAACTTTTGGCAGGCTACTCGCATATGAGAAGTCTTTTGGATCTTTAGCTAAATGATGAAGCTAAGAGACATTAACTATCCATGGATCAAGCATAACATTGGTAATAGAGAAAGAAATTTTTTTCTTTTTGAAAATTGGCTAGATTCAAGCCCTATAATTCATAACACTGAAATTCTTCATTTTAGAAATAGAATGTCGTTGAACCTTAAAGTCACAGCACTAATCTACAATGGCAAAAGGAAAGGAACTTTAGAGGTTTTAATTCTCTAGTGGAATACTTCTCTCAGTTGAATGATGTGGAGAATGAAGATGAAGGCAATTGGACTCTTAACCCAAATGGTAAATTCTCAAACAAGTCATGCCATCAGTTACTCACTGTCAAATTACCTGAGGTACCTTAGTTTAATCTTCTATAGAGAAACACCTTAAATCCTAAAGACTTTCTAATCATTTGGATAACAATTAGAAATAGGCTAACGAATAAAAGTCAATCGCATGAAAATGTGGACTTTACTTGTGTAGTATGTAAAATGGTAGTGGTAGATAGAGATCACCTCTATTTTCTTTGTAGATTCTCTAAAGCGGTCTAGAGTAGGATCCTACAATTTATTACAGGTGATAGCTACATGTATAACTGGGAGCAAATATTGAGTTGGGTTATTAGGCACTCTAAGGTTACGTTTGGTTGGATATAAGTTTTTTAATGGAATGGAATGGTTTATAATGGAATAGAGTGTAAATATATGTAATATTAGAAAATTCTTGTTTGGGAGGGATGAAAGGGTTTATAATGTAATATAGTGAAATGTTGTTTGGAAGAAGGGTTTATAATGTAATATAGTGAAATGTTATTTATCATTTTATACTCCATCCTAAATCCTCCAAATTGGAGGTAACTTATTTTTACTGTTTATGATGGAATGTGATGGAATGTGAAACCCTCCCCTTCCATCCTATTCCATTATAAACCCTCCTCCCAAGAGATGAAATAATATTACATTCCATTAATAACCACCCAACCAAACATAGCCTAAGTAAGGAATGCCTAACGAAATACTTCTCAACACGGCTTTCATTACTACTGTCTATACACTTTGGAAGGAGAGGAATAGCATAATGTTTACAAACATGAAAAATGGAAGTATTAGCCAGTAGACAAGATTGTTAAATGGATTAGATCAGCTAGTTTTGTTAAGAACGTGCAAAACACTATTTCACCTAACATGAAACATAGATGGAACCTTTAATTCATATTAAAACGTTGGTCTATTGTAATGTTTACATAGTTTGTTTTTATAATCTGATTGTAATTAAATGAAGGCCTAATAGCCTAGAACTCATTGTAATGTTGTATTAGTTTTACCTATAGTTAATGCAATTTATTCATTTTTCCAAAAAAATAATTTCTTTATTTATGTACTTATAATATAAAGTCCCTTATTATACATATTTTAAGCAAAAACAGTATAAATATATATATGTGGTATAAAACTAGTTTCTAATTAATTTTCTATCAATATTTCTCCTCTCGTAGTTAAAAAAACATAGGAGAAAGTTCATCAAAATCATAACTATTATATAATAAGAATTCATAACTGTTTAATCATTATTTTTGTTGGTCTTAGTCTACTTTTTCAATTAAAAGTTAGTTCCTTACTAAAATCATCATTTTCCTACACTTGACTTGCATCAAGCCTACCTGATACACACATTGTAGCTCAGGTATAATAATAATTATTTTTAATCATTATATTCCAATTGTCACCCCCTTTTCAATATCACTTTTGGGAACACCAAATAAGATACCTACTTAAGAATGTGGACACATAATGAATCAGTTCAGTTGTTGCGTTTAGTTTTAGTTTAGTCGTTGATCGTTTCAAATCGATTGAAGCTATACTAATTCCTTTTTTGGAGTCTCCTTTTTTTAATTTCTTACATTTGCATTTGTTTGGCACTCTTGGGATATTTACACAATTATGTATAAACCTGACATTACTAAACCCATCACTGTTTGAACTAATAAGACTAACTATATTATAGGCTAAATAAATGTCCAACTTTTTCCAACTTCTAAAGTTATGATGTTATGTTAGAAGTGATTTTGTTGAACACATCGAGAAGCAAAAAGAAAATCCAAAAGAAGCGAATAGAAGAATGTGATTGTAAAATTCATCAAATTCTCATACAATTCTACAATAATTGTGAGCCAACAATTAAACATCTCTTAAGTCATTCTGAAACTATATAGATTTAAAATATACTTGTAAAATGTTATTTTATATATGATGTTGCTCATCCATTTTAGTTATCAAGGCACTACATCACTTAAAAAGGAACCATAATTTGTATATGATTTTCTTTATAGTTATAAGTTATTTGGACTTCTTATCCCTAACCCAAAATAGTATAATTAAAAAGATGGTGAGTTATATGATCAACAACCCGATAACATGAATGTAATAAAACTTTTGATGTTCTTCAGTTATGAAAGAATCAATATGTGGATCTCTTTTACATCAAGATCAAGTTCCCTAAATAGAGATAGTTGTTGATGAGTTTACATATAAGATGACCAAATTAACTACACTAAAATCCTATAGTTCCTTTGATATATTCTTAGCCATTGTTGGATCTATATGTTCACATCGTCTATGGAAGGAAAATTGTAACTATTGAAAAAGAACTAAATATTGAATATTTGAATGTTCGATTAAGCAATTGAAAAAGGATTCTAAATAAAATTCTGGTCAATAATGGCATAAGCCTCACCCCCACTAAAATCCTATAGTTCCTTTGATATTTTTGCAATATCTTTAAAAAGTTTTGTAGTAGAATTATGTTTTCTTATAGGTGGTTATAATTAGAGGAATGTCATACATGTTAATTATTAATTTCTTTGGAAAATGTTTTACTAACTTTTCTATATTTGGTAAAGATTCCACCTATCTCACGAAATAGTCTATTACCATAAAAAAAAAACTATAATGCCTTATTGTAGATATAAATGACCCTAAAATATCCTTTATTTATTAGAAAAAGGGATGAATCTTGATATTACTATATAATCTTCCATAGAGAAAATTTCAAACTCTTTGGCATTTACCACTTTTTTCTTGAATCCAACATCTTATTCTATGGATGGTTATAAGTATCCCAGTTTGATGATTGATATTTGTGATTTGTATTATGTTTTAGGGTTCAATTTGTTAGGTATTTAGTGTTAATTTGAGTGTTTAGTGTGTATTTATGTTTTAATTGTGTTAGTTTATGTGTTTAGTGTTTTTACGGGTTAGTATGAGTCTTTGAGCTTAAATGTTATATTTTCGAGATACCTTGATGTGTTTTTTAGTATTTTAGGGTAAATAGTGAAGAATAGGGAAGTTTCGAAGAGTCTCAGGCCAAAAACACGACAGACGATCATGTCATAATAGGCCACTATCGTGACCGAAAGAGGTAAGATGATAAGACCCAGGCCACAATCTTGACATTTTGGTCACGATCGTGACAGAGAGCTCTGAATTAGGCCATGATCATGTACTTTGGGCCATGATCGTGGTAGAGATGGTTAGGCACTGGTCACGATTATGGCAGGTAAGGCCACGATCGTGGCAGGCAGGGTCACGATCGTGACCTGTATTAGGCAGACACAAAAATAGCTGAAAATGTCAAGTTTTGCAAGATTTTTCGGACCGTTTCGATCCTGAATCAACCCTAAGGCTTCCAAGATATAAATAGAACATTAAATAATAGAAGAGCAGCCTTTTTACATCAGTCAAATCTGAAACCCCATAGAGCATATCGGGATATTTGAGGAAGGAGACGAAGGAAGAGAGACATGGAGAAGAAGCTTGACACGAAGTACTTCCCGAAATAGGTGGTTTCTCGCCGTTGCTGCCTCCATTAGTCCATTTTGACAATATTTTTCGTCTTTATTTCAATTTTATTGATGTATAGAATTGGGATAATCGTTGAGAATAGTTATTCATGAATGTCGATTTTTATCTAAACTCACCTTCGGGATTTTGATCTTTGGGATTAATAAAGTTTGATTTATTGTGTTTTCATTGAGTTATTTGTGATTCAATAACTGTGCTTAATAATTCGGTAATAAATTGAGAGAGTGAATTGAGTGAATAACATCAAATTGGGCTAATGAGAGTTAGGTAGTTTAATAGATAAGAATTGAATCAAACTGGTAAAATCGTGTAACGAGAGATCGAGCCTAGGTTTCCAGTAGGTTATTAGGTAGATTCAAAACTAATTTAGGTTTTGGATAAATTAGAAATCGAAGATTACAATTTCATAATTTAAATTAGGGATTATATATTATGGTTAAAGATTATAACGAGAGAGAGAGTAATTCATCTTAGGATCGTCTAAACCCAATAATTCGATAATTGCATAATCAATTAGATTTTTATTAAATTTGGATTAACACCTGCTTTCTCTCAATTGTTAGTTTCTAGGTTGATTTTAGATTGGGTTGTGCAAAATTGCTATTTTGTTTATATTTTATATGTTTAATTATTGATATTGATTGTTTGATTGGTCAATTTTTGTATTAGTTGTTTATTTTGATTTATTGCAAAATTTAGTCAAGTCTTAGACTTTAGGATTAGATTAACCCTTCTCGTGGGAACGATACCTTAGGTACTATGTGAATGACCCATGCGCTTGCGAAAATATCAAGGTTATAAATATTAAAACTTAGCATACGTAACCTAGGGATTAAGTTTTTTATGCCGTTGTCGGGGAGGCGATAGTTTAGTTCTATAGTTTAAGGTGTTAAATTAGCTTTTAAATTTTGTTTTTATTTCTTTCGTTTCAATTTAGAAATCATTCTCTCATATGAACACAAAAGTCATGAGAGGTTCAAGTTGTGTAGCGAAGATGTTAGATTTAGATATTACTCGAAGAGAACAAACCCTTAGGAAAGCTCGGCGAGAAGAAGAAGAAGAGATCGGAAAATCAATAATGACCGAGGAGTTTCAACAGAATATGGATTAGGAAGCGAACTAAGGACGGCAACAAAAGACCCCGATGGACTTCATGAGGTCAGGGTTTAACCCGTCGAACCAAAGAGTGGCTAGGCCGCCTTTTCAAGTGGCCTCGTTCGAGATAAAACATACACTTCTCAATATGCTTCAGCACAATGTGCAATTCTACGGATTGGCTAACGAGGATCCAAATGCGCATATAGTCAATTTCCTCAAGATCTGTGATACTTTGGGGTATCATCAAATGTCAGAGGATGCAGTTTGTACGTGCTTTCTTGGATAAGTAATTCCCATTAACGAAGACCACCAAGATTATAAAAGAAATCAATAATTTCCAACAACGTGACGAGGAGTCCATCTATGAAGCGTGGGAGAGATATAAGGATTTTGCAAAGGAAGTGTCCATACCATAACTAACCCAAGGAGCTACTTTTGCAGAACTTTTACAATGAAGTGAACCCACCAATAAGAGGCACAATCGACGCAGCTTTAGGAGGATCCTTAATGCGAAAGACTGTTGATGAAGCAAAGGAGCTGATTGAGGAGATGGTGAGCAACAACTACTTTGGAACAAATGAGTGAAGTAAGCAACTGAATACCTTCAGAGAGTAGAAAGGAATTGTCACGGTCGATCAAATGACTAAGATGCAAGCAAAGATCGACAACTTGACGCAACAACTCAACAGCATGAGGGCATCATCCTAAGCTCTGGTGAAGGCTGTAAAGTTAAAGTGTGAACTTTGTGGCCTTTTAGACCATGACACCATGGACTGCTACTTAATGAAAGAAGACAATCAGGAGCAAGGGAAATATATAAGAGCGTAGTATGGACAAGGAGGGCGTAATAATCCCTACTCTAACACTTACAACCCTAGGTGGAAAAACCATCCTAACTTCTCCTGGTTGAACAATAATGGAGGACAGTTCAGGCCTCAGGGACAATCGAGCTTTCATCAAGATAAAGCAAGCTCGATGGAATTAAAATTGGATAAGATTTTAGATAAGATCAGGGGTATGGAGGATGCACATAGGAGGCTCGAGAACAAATTCGAGCAAGTAACAAAGAACCATACCTTATCCATACATAATCTGGAGGTCCAAGTAAGCTAATTAGTAGAGGCAATGTCTACTCAGAATTCTAGAACTCTACCAAGCAACACCGAGTCTAATCCGAAGGAAAGGATTATGGTCATCAGTCAGACCTAGGGTAAAGAACCAGAACAGGTGCAGAGAGAAGGAGGTAAAAGGAAAGATCACGAAGACCTTCCAAGTGAACCAGTGATAAAGTCAATTAAGGCAACTCGACGTGTATTTCCATTCCCCATTCTAGTTCAACAGGAGTTAATTGCAAAAATAGCAGCAAGGAAGTACGAGGAGAGTGAGCAAAACAAGGTCGAGGAAGTGACGGAACAAGTACAAACAAAGCTCACAATGAAGGAATCCGTCAGGATGGAGGTTAAGGAGCAAACATCGAAAGAGAACCCTAACATCGCACAGAAGAAAGAGGACCCAGGGGACCTTTTCATCCTCTGCAGTATCAATAGAATCATCATAGACAGGGCATTCATGGACCTAGGAGTGAATATAAATATGATGCCCTACACCTTTAGTCTGAAGTTGGGGTTAAGAGAGTTAGTGCCCACTAAATTTTTAGTAAAGACGACCGACAAAACGATGCACAAATCGATGGGGATTATAAAGGATGTGTAAGTCAAGGTTGATAAATATACCTTTCCCATAGACTTCTACATATTGGACATTGGAGAAGATGTAAATACCCTAATAATTCTTGGATGATCGTTCCTGGCCACTATGCGTTCAATCATTGATATTGATGGGGGCGAATTAACTCTGAGGATAGGAAAAGAGCAAATAACCTTCCAAGTGTCGAGGAAAGATTACGGATCTCCTTTACCTCCACAGAATTGTAAAGAATATGAAACCCAAGGCAAATGGGAGGATATTGAGGATCCTAGGAATGCATTCAAGAAGAAGTGATCGCGAAGAAGAAGGCGAGGAAAAAAGAATTGCAAGGAAGGTGGGACTGTAGTAAGGTAGCTAAAATTCAAACTTTGAGATTAATGACGATGCTACCATTGCACCATTCATTTCAATCACCGTGAGCTTAACAAAGTGTCGAGCTACTAACGCTAAAAGAAGTTCTACATGGGAGGCAACCCATGGAAAATTAGTTTCTTTGATTGTTTTTGTTAGAACGTTTGAATTCCGTAGTTAGGATCATTTTTGTTTTGAATATAATCATATGTTAATAGGATTTCGAAATTAAGTGGATGATGTATCAAGTAAGAAAAAGAGAGGTGAGAGGGGGCCACAAAAGAATTAAAGAGTGAATGTGAAAAGATGGGAAAAAGAACAGACAAAAGAAGATAAATAAGGAGAGCGGGAAAACTGCAGGCGACAATCTATACAGAATAAGGGGAGCACACAATTTTTAAAAGAATTATTACCATTTTATCCTTTTAACCACCTATATATTCAGTTCTAACCTCACTTTTAAATTCACTTTTGTTTTCACTTTATCTCTTTAAACTTCAAGCCTACAAAAGCTCTCACATCTCTCTAAAAATTTAACTTCAATTTTAATTTTCTTCAAAATTCTACCCAATTATGCCAAGCATTAAACAATTTTCCTGACGTGAACAAGCCGGATGAAATCAAGTTGCAGGATGTGGAAGAAGAAACCAAGCTACAGACTTCGGCGTGCCATTCCTGATCTACACCAAGTAGGAAGGTATTCGTTTCTGAGATCTTACAGCTAAACAGATTTTAGTTCCCAAGTACTTTGATTTTGAAACACGTGATAGGCTAAATTTACGCGAGAAAGTAGAAAACTTAGTTGAACAAATCCAGTGGGCTCAATTTATACGATTCCAATTTCCTGTCTATTAGGAGCTTACATTGGAATTTTTCACTTCACTGACCTATAACCCTAGGAACCCCAAAGAATTATGGTTTAGGTTGAGAGGAAGAGCTTACGAATTGAATGTAGAACTCATGTGCGATATGTGTGGATTCCTCGAATCTTCCATCGTCGATCAACATGAGGATTTTCATCCTTCTCAATATTGGAATGAGATTACTAGAACTGAGCAATTTCATGCCAAGAATGCTCATAACAACATTATAAGGTCTAACAAACACTTGTTGCTAAACAAATTCATGTGTCAACTAGTTTTTGACAAAACAGAAACCAACAAGTGTTCCACAAAGGAACTTTTTATGTTGTGGTGCATGGACCACAGTATTCTAGTTTGCACATCCATACATATGCTTAATGCTATTGTTGTGACTCCGTGCAAGAGGAGCAACAATCTAGAAATAGGGTACATAGTGTCGGCCATTGCAGAATATTTGGCGTGGACTGGAGTGGACTAACTGTTCACCTCCCTGAATTCCTAAACCATCATCACTTATGGAGAGATAAGATCCTTTATTCCTACAACATGGAACTTAGGGAAATCAGTAAAAAGACACATGTCAGAATTAGGGCAAGTCAGGCAAGTTCGAGCTCAGTGTCACCTGAGTAGGCAGAAGAGAGTAGTGAAGAATCCGAGGAAGAGGAAGAAGAACATGGATGGAAGGAGGATTTGGATACAATATCTGAAACTAACAAGACACTCGCAGAAAACACCAGAACGATGAAGGAGATGGCCTGAACACAAAGAGGTCAGAGCCGGTATATCCATCGGATCCACAGATATTTCGAGGGTTAAGGCGTTCAATTGTTGCCTTCGACACCATCACCACCTCCATCTTCTTAGGATTTGTGTCTAATCCATTTATTTTTCTTTTTCAAATTAGCCTTCAGTTCTAATTTTCATGTGTATTTCCATTTTATTTTTTTGTAAATTTTATCTTGTCCTTTCTTTTATGTGCTGGTATGTTCCCTTCTCAGATTGAGGACAATGTGTTGTTCAAGTGTGGGGAGGGGTTATGTATTTTGCTTTTGAATGTGATTTTGTATATTATATGATAGTTATTAGGTTGCATTTTGTGAACTGAATGAATGTGTCAATGTCTTAGATGGAGTGAAATTTATTTAATTTTAAACATAGTCTATTGTATTGTAAATAATCATTAGCTCACAAAATTAGTGAATTAGGAGTCTTTGGATAAGTATACAGCGTAATTAGGATTTAGTGTAAATTTAGCACCCTATAGGTTGTCACACTCATTCATAATTTAAGGCCTTTCAACTTAAGTAGCTTAATTAGTATTTTTCATAGAAATAAGTAGCATAAACAATAAGGTAGGCAAATAAAAAAATTATTTTTTATTAAATAAATCACTATTCCGCTAGCCTTTGGGTTATAAATAGAGCTAGTAGCCACTTAAAAATGTGATATAGCTAAGTAACTGGATCGACGCATCATAAATGTGTGCCTGCGCGTTAAAAAGATATAATGACGTTTCAACCAAGCTGTTTAATAAAAACATAACTTAGTTGAGTAACAGGATCAACATTCATTACCAATGTTTGCCTCGTCGTAAAAAGACTAAGTCTATATTAAAAAAACAAAAAAGCAAAAAAAATTGTGTTTCCTTAAAAAAAACTACCAAACTTGTAATAAGCTTGACTTTTCATGAAAATATACTTAGGAACTGTTACAGAGTGTGAATGACCAAAGAATTATTAATGTGTGTGTACAATTGACAAGGGTAAATAAATTAACACTTAGATCTCGATTAATTTGTATATTTAGTTCAAAGCCCTTAGACATAGATTTTGTATGTTAATGATTAGATATAATTTGTATGCTTGTGTTTAAGATTAAATTGATTTCATAAAGTTAAAGCCATTGCCTCGTTATTGCATTATATGTTGTGTGTTTGTTGTTTTGTTTGCTTGAGGACAAGCAAACGTTTAAGTGTGGGGATGTTGATAGTTGTGATTTGCATTATGTTTTATTAGGTATTTAGTGTTAATTTGAGTGTTTAATGCGTATTTATGTTTTAATTGTGTTAGTTTATATGATTAAGTGTTTTTAGGCGTTAGTATGAGCCTTTGATCTTAAATGTTATATTTTTTAGGTACCCTGATGTGTTTGTTAGTGTTTTAGGGTAAAAGGCGAAGAACAGGTAAGTTTCGAAGAGTTTCAAGCCAAAAACACGGTCAGGCTACAATCGTGACAGAAAGGGGTGAGTTGACAGGACCCACAGAGAGCTCTGAACCAAGCCACGATCTTGCAGTTTGGGCCAAAATTGTGACAAAGAAGGTTAGGCGCTGGCCACGATCGTGGCTGGCAGGCCCACGACTGTGGCCTACGTTAGGCTGACATGAAAACAACTGAAAACGTCAAGTTTTGTAGGACATTTTAGACCATTTCGACCTTGAATCAACCCTAGGGCTTCCAAGATATAAATAGAACATTAAAGAACAAAAGAGCGACCCTTTTGCATCAGTCAAATCCAAAACCCTAGAGAGCATATCGAGAAATTTAAGGAGATGAAGGAAGATAGACACGAAGAAAAAGCTTGACGAGAAGTATTTCCCAAATGGTTTCTTGCCTTCGCTACCTCCACTAGTCTGTTTCGATAGTATTTTCCGTCTTTATTTCAAATTTAGTGATGTATAAAATTAGGATAATCGTTGAGAATAGTTGTTGTTGAGTGTCGAAACGATAGTTATGTTGATTATCAAAATGAAAATTATAATTAGAATATTCTATAATATTCTGTATGGTTTTATGGATAGTTTAAACTAAGCAAGTCGGGATTGGTTTGATCTAGCAATATTTTTAACATTACTCCCATTAAAAGTCCACATATTTCTATTTCAAAATAAACAATATTATTTTCTGATTTGCTTGCTTTAATATATTAAAATATAAAAAATATTGAATGAATGTTTTATATTAAATACGAAATATTCTTTCTCACAGAGCCTATATTATGTTGAAGAGTGTCACTCATCCTTCTTCTTTATAGTCTAGAGTTGTCCGTCTATCCAGGTAAGTCATCCAACTAATGTCTACTATATGTATTGCTTTAATAACACGGTGCTGATGCGTTTGGATTTTGTGTGAATGCAAAGGAGGTCTTAATTTTGATTTGTTTAGAATATTCTTATAATCATTGATGAGTTTTTATGTTCTTATTTAATAGTCTAAGTATTTACTGTATGTGGAATGAGTTTGAGATCTTATGGATGATTTGAGGCATAACTAAGTTCCTAAGATGGTATACGCTGGAAACCTGTGATGTAGCTCCCGTGAGGCTTATCGTGGAAAATTCCATGAGCCTAGGAGTCATAGTAAGAACTTGCTTTCTTGATTCACAAGTGTAAATAATACCAAGCACCATAGTATTAAAATCAATTTTAGGTGATTAATTCAAATATAAATACTTCAACTTCAATGTAATTAATTCAAACTTAGTATTAGCACAAGAAATTCATAGGTTTAATATACAAGACAGTTCTTTGTATAATAAATCCTTAGGATGGTATATAGGCTAGAAACACGTGATGCAGCTCCCTTGAGGCTTATCGGTGAAAAATTCCACAAGCCTAAGAGTCATAACGAGAACTTGTTTTCTTGATTCACAGGTGTAAACAATGCCACATACCATAGTATTGACATCAATTGTAGGTAATTAATTTGATTGATTAATACTTAGGGGATGTTGTGTAAATTTTAGATGTTTTGTAAACTTAGCAGACATGAAGGATACTACTATGAAATCACTTTTTTAAATTAACAGATTTACATAAATGAGTAATGTTGATAGATCTTGGATGTATAAATGATTAACACCTGATGGTTTCATTAATCCTGAGTTTGTTGAGGGAGTTGAAGCTTTTATTCATTATGCATATTCTCAACCTGCATATATGGATGGCCTAAAGATCAAATGTCCATGTAAAAAGTGAAAACATATTCATTTCCTTCCTATTGATGAAGTGAATGGCCATTTACTAAGAAAAAGATTTGTTCCAAATTATTTTGAGTGGATACGACATAGGGAGCCATTAATTTGTAGCAGCTCAAGGGGTAATGAAGTAAACTCATCAGTAAATATAGATGAGTTTGAAGGGGGATTGGAGTTAAAACAAATAATATGGGTGTAACTGAAAATCCTTACATACAAATAGTTTATGATGCAACCGGTTATACCTTTTAGGAAAATATAGAAAATCTTGAAGAAGAACCAAACCTACATGCAAAACAATTTTTTGACTTACTACACTCACCTGACCAAGAATTATGGTCAAATTATGAGACAATGACTCAATTGTCTTCAATTGTTATTGTAACATCCCCTCACTTATGGAAAAGGGCAATTTGGTCATTTTGAATGGGTTAGAATAATTGAAAGTGTTTCTGATATATTCATGCATTCATATATGCA
>JAOQMS010062065.1:0-25332 GCA_027563885.1 Erythroxylum longipes
ATGTATGGATTGGCATGATGATTTGGATTTGTTGCTTCTGCTGGAAAAATGATTTCTTAAAAGTTTTGAAATCTACCTTTTCTCTAAATATGGCATGCTTTCTTTTTTTGATCCAACAATAGAGGCTAGCATTATACAGCTAACCAACTCACTATCATCCAGTAGCTTCTTGTAAGCTCTCTGATCTTCATCAGATGCATCAACAACAGGGGGATCAAGAAGTGGTTCATCTACGACATATCCTAGTTTCTCAGATTTGAGAACAATTCTTAAATTTCATAGCCAATCTAAGAAGTTTGGTCCCGTGAGTTTGTTGGAATCTAACAGGGATTGTAGGTTCACGCTAAATGACATTGTGGTGACTCAATAACCTAGAAAAATGAGAGAAAAGTTAGAATGTACACTTAATGCATATTGATAAGGGCTTTAATCACATGCATGTAGGTCCCAATATTCTTATTCAAATCCATAGCCCTCATTACGAATTAGAGAAAACTTATAGTTTTCTTAATAGGTTGATATCCGATATCACCAAGAATGACCTTGGTTTCTGCCAACAAGCCACCTTAGTTCAATCGGTAGGTATTATTCATACCAATTGCATTCATTTATGCAACTATCGACTTGTGCCATCAACTGTTGATTTAGCACAATCTTTGAGTCATCAACTCTTGGTTTGCATATATCCCATATATAAAACCCAACTTCACCTCTATCCATGTTGACCTTGGGTTTGCCCAACAAATCAATGCTTCAAGTCAGGACCAACCCATTAATCGGGAAATGTAATTTCCATGGTTTGAACGTATTCGTGTAGAGCGGGCTTGCGTTTGCCTAGCAACCCAACTCTAAAAGAACTCTGGTTCTTGCCATATCAATGGAAGGCATAAGTCCTAATATTCGGTTGAGGGATTTATTCTTTGGTCTCATCTATTCTTTGAGCCTATGTCCATAATTACCCTTAAAATGCATCTAATGCATATATCACACAAAAGAGGTTTAATTTAGGTTGTGACTTAACTATGCATCTAAAGTTCCTGATTCGATTCAACTCTTAAACCTAATTAGATACTAGTTTTAGTCTTGGGTAATCTGAATTATGAATGTGATTCGATTAGTCCAAAATTAAACACTTTAAATCTTGTATTTATGCCTTTATCTAGTCACACTAGAAATGTTATGCTCTACTTGGATTACTTCTAAGTTAATCCCTAGAGGTTCCAAAATTCCCATACACTAATTAGTCCTATATAATATCCCTAGGTCATCTCAAATTTACCTAAACAATTTTAGCATATGTCGAAATTATCTTGACGGCCAAAATCATCAAGATAAATAAGTTAACCTATTAGACACTAAGAGACCAATTCAATGTTCAAAAAATTTCCAGAACCCTAATTTCAGGAATATAAATTAAGCATGTTATTTCCATCAAAATAATATAAATCTTATCACGTAAGAACCTTATTTAGGTCTTCTAATCGAAATACATACATTATAATTCATTAAGCAAGTCAACTCCATCGACTTTCAAAAAGTTGACCAATGTTGACTTTGACTTTATTTATTAATTGAATCAAATTCAATTAATTATGGAAAAATTCCAAAGTCTTATACACATTTTAAATTTGTCTAATAAAAAATTATAGAAGCTAATTCTTAAGAATTATTTATTAATAAATAGGAAAAAAGCCAACACATCACATATGTGTGACACTTGTCACATTACTTCTAACACAAGTCAGACATTACATCATGCATGCATAATAAAATCACTTTAACAACAAGTTTCATACATCTAATACATGTGGCAACATCTCATCTTGCATGTGTATGCATAAAATTTATTAAAAAAATTTATAAAAATTAAAATGGAATTTTCATCAATGCATGTTCATCACTTTTCCAGAACATACATGCATCAAACTAAAACTAAATTAGTAATAAAATAGAAAATGACATTTAATTGCATTTTCCTTTTACAGAAACATAATATAACACCTTATAAACATTTTTTGAAAAAAAAGAAAATAAATTTCTATAATTATTATGAAATTTTCAAAATCAGCACATACAATTAGTTTTCCAGAAAATCTCAAAAATCAACATATGAACAGTCTGGAATTAAATTCCAAATAAAATAGAAAATGACATTCAATTGTAATTTCCTTTTACATAAGCATAATATAACATCGTATAAACATTAATGAGAAATAAAATAGGAAAATTTTTTATAGAATTTACAATAATTTTTCCAAATCAACATTCAAGTCAGTCACAACCCAGTAAACACTTTACACATGCTCAATACATCTTCTATAACATGCATAAACTATCTCTGATACCACTGTTGGGTCTCTATGGTTGCATACATCACATGCATGTAGATTTAACGAAAGTGTCAGAATCAAGATTCTGACACTATGACAACCCCAAATTCCCAAGATCATAACATGCATGCATAGATACGTATAAGAGAACAAGAAATAACAAAACTTTTACCTTTTGTATCTCCTTCATTCTTCTTTCTTCCCCTTACTTAGGTTGTTTCATACACCAAAACCTTCCTTGATCTCTAAGAACACGCAAAGATGGAAGAAGAAACAATGTATAAAGGTTATTTGAGCACTAAACTAGATGAGTTCTAGTAGATGCTTAAGATGATGGAAATTAGATCAAGAACCTTATTGCATGCACTTTGATTCATGCAACAATTGCATGAATTGCAAGAACAAGACTCAAGACACTTTACTCTAACTCTAGAACTCTTCTAAAACCCTTTCTCTATCACTTGAGTGTGTAAGAAGTGAAGGAAGCTCATGCACGTAAATGAAGAACTCACATATATAGCATTTTGTGCCCTCTATCACGATCATGGGGCTTTTAAAATAGGCTCACCTTTTGCCAGAATCGTTTCCCTACGAGTCATGATCATGGCTTCCTTAAATTAGGCCATACACTCTTATTTTTCATCTGATCTGTTATGCGTTTGATCCTTAGATTCCCAGTTGTTTTAGGCACTTAAATTAACCTTTAATTCAAGCAAATTATAAAGGGTTTCATGATGTCAATTTACAAAAATATAAGTAGATTAATATATGAACTCTTTAATAGTAAACTATCCAACTTATGAACCTTTCCATAGACAATAACCATGCAATTCGTCCTTTGACTATACTATACCCCACTTGGTTTTGAGTATGCCCCATATGTCAACTCCCACTAGACTAACTATGTCACATCTAGTCTAAGTGATGTTAGTTCTTGTCTTGGGATCTCATTACTCTATGTGTCGTTGAAGACTCTCTTCATGACACATAACTGCTCTGGCTAGAGACTCCCAAATAATGACCTCGATAAGAGGTCGTGGGTATCATCTCCTTCTATCAGGAGTGGTGAATCCTTTATTAGCTACCCAATTACCTTCGAATACTAATAGCTGTACCTAATCACCACCCTAAGCATGACGTCGTCTTAAGTTAACAACGAATGATGTCAAAGTACAGGATTAGTATTCAAGAGATCTATGTGTACCTTAAGTCTTAGGATATTTGTAGCATTGCTATGATGAGATTAATCATTGACATTCGATAGATCATCTATATGATTATCTCATAGCAGGTCATCCGATGTACTTACTGCCCTTAATTAGCATCCACATGTTAGCTTTAAACATCTTATGTTCACAGTTTATGCGATCCACTGCTTTATCAAATCAAGAAGTATAACATGTGCTACTCTATCTGAATTAATATAATTAATAATGTCCTGTATTATTAATCCTATGGCTAGGGATTATCTATATACTAACATAATTACACATGATAGGAATCTCATTATCATTATCTCATCATGATTTCCTTCATGCTATGTTTTATATCATGGACTTCATTAATCTGATTTAAGATCAACATCAATTCATATAAAAGAAGATTATCAAATTAATGAAAAATGCCTTTCACATTATTAATAAAAATAAAGTTTGTTCAAAAGTGCTAAAGATGATTGCCTTTAGAGCACTACTTTAACAAAAAAATCTGCAATTTTTATGTTAAAGTAGTTATGGATCAAAGAAAAGAATAGGTAAATATTTTCAGTTTTTATGTTGTGTTAATGGCAGATTTTATTGTTGTTAAATTTTTTTAATTCTTGAATTTTCCCGTGCTTGAATTTTTGTTTTACTATTTACAAATCAGTTTTTTTTAAATTAGAAATAAAATGCCATTAACTCGTTTTTACCAAACGGGCTAGATTGTGTGAGCAAAGAGTTTGAAGTGGAAGATCCAAGTCTAAAAATAAATTTTAGGTCAAAAGGCGTTGTAATTTTCTTTTAATTTTCTAGGATGGACAACCAAAATTAGCTATTTACTTCATGAGAAGAATGGATGAATGAATGCATATAATATGAGATATTATATGATTGTATGCCATTTAGAAAAATTGCCAACCCTAGGCTTTGCTATGCATTCATTATGTATGAGATATATAATGAAACAATATAGGATGGTTAATAAATTACATCTAGACAAGATTATATTTATTAAAACTTAAAGAACGAAAAGATTGATTGGGAGAGGATGCTCATGTGAGAGTCCATAGTCTCCATGTGATGGCCCATTTGCTTGTGGTGAAGTGTTACTCCTCACCAGAGGACATGGATCCTAAATCTTACATGGTTTGGGTCTCCTAAAGGATAAGTATACTCATTGGTAGCAAATGAAAGCAGTAAATGAGACCTCCCACTAAGGTATGGTTTGCAAGTACCTTTAGTGGATGAATCAAATGGTTGCACACTTAACATGGTTTATCAATAATCTACCCACCGTAGCTCTGTTGATAAATGCATGGACCAAATGACCATTATAGATAAGAAAAATAACCATCATATAAAATTTAAATTTTTAAAAGTTTTGATAAGTCTAGTATCATGCATACATGCATCATATTTTTATACAAAGTTCCAATATTTTTTACTAGTATGCTCATTCTTTAATAATTTATATTTTCAGAGATAATCATCACAATATGAATCCACTCACAATGCTCTTGGCTAATAACAAATTGGAAAATGGAGAGAAATTTAATAAATGGAGATGTAACCTCGACATCGTTCTCTAATATGAACGAATTTCATAGGTATTAACAGACAATGACCCTACACCTCTGGGTGACAAATCATCTCTTGATCAAGTCCAGCAATATGAGCGATGGCAGAATGCTAATAAAACTGTCAAATGCTATATTCAAGCTTCTGTTAGTGCAATATTATAGAAGCAACTTACAGGCATTCAAAATGTCGGTGCAATGGTCCATTACCTACATGAGATGTTTAGTGTAAGGACCAAGTATGTAAGGATCAAAGCTATCCAAACATCTCACAATCTCAGACAAAAGCCTAGTGAACTAGTGTGGGATTACATGCTTAAGGTAATCTCTGTGGTTACTAAAGTTAAGATGCTTAGGGCAGACATGTATGTGGAAGCGCAGATGATCATGATTATTAACAACTTAAACTCTTCTTTTCAGCAGTTTAAGTTAGACTATGAGCTAAACACCAAGGATTACACCTTAAGTGAGTTAATTAATACGCTCTAGAACACAGAGGAGATGTTAAATATTAGGGCCAACAGGCTAAAGGCTCATGTGGCATCATCTTTTAGCCCATAGGTAAGGGCAAGAAAAAGAAGGGTGTCAAGAAATGGAAGGCCCAAACAGGGGTCAAGGCCTAACCCATGAAAAAGAAGGCCAAAGAGGACACTAAGGGAAAGTGTTGTCACTGTGGTGAGAAGGGCCACTTGAAAAGGAACTATGCTGTCTACCTTGAGATCCTCGAGAGCAAACAAGGTATAGGTTTCCTAAGTTTGTTAGGAAATAGAAATGTGGCAGATTCATCTAATTCTTAGATATTAGATTCAGTAGCCACTAACCATGTTTGCAATAACATGCAGGGGTTCTAGCAAATGAAAAGACTGCCTAAAGGCCAGTTTCATGTCAAGATAGCGGATGGATCTCACGTTTCAGTAGAAGCAGTGGGAGTAGTAATCTTAGACTTTCCTATTAGTCATAAGTTATATTTGGAGGATGTTTACTATGTCTCAATGGTTGTAAGGAACATGATTTCTGCTTTTTTTGTTTAATAAAATCTGGTTATTCCTTATATTTTGAAAATGTTGTTTCAATATATGAGAATAAGGATTTTATTTGTAATGTAGTAATTAAATAGGGATTGTTTTTTATAGAACCTATGATAGGCTCACTAAACACCACAGTATTAATAAAACCATGAAAATCCAATGACTCTAGCATTAATTCAAAATATCTGTTGAACTTAAGGATAGGCCATCTCAATCAGAAAAGACTTGATAGGTAAGTGAAGGATGGGATCCTTAAAGGTTTGGACAATGGTCTATTACCCACTTGTGAGTATTGTATTGAAGGAAAGATGACCAAGGCCTCATTTCCTTTCAAAGGAAACAGATCTGAATCTGTGTTGAACCTAGTATACATTGATGTGTGTCGGCCTACAAACGTACAAGCTAGAGGAGGTTATGAATACTTCATAACCTTTGTAAATGATTACTTTAGACATTACTATCTGTATTTAATGCACAAAAGGAGTGAATCCTTTGAAAGGTTCAAAGAATTCAAAGCTAAAGCTAAAAAGCAGCTTGGAAAGCTATTAAAATAACTTCGATCAGATCAAGGTGGTGAGTACTTATCTAGAGAATTCCAACAATTCCTAATTGAAAATGAAAAATTTTCCAACTTTTTAGCTCCTAGAACACCTTAACAGAATGGTGTAGCCAAGAGGAGGAATAGGACTCTATTGGAAATGGTAAGATCAATGATGTCCTACGCTAGCCTTCCAAAATTGTTCTGGAGATATGCCATACAAATGGCAACTTATCTTCTTAACTTTGCTCCATCAAAATTGGTGCCTAAAACACCTTGGGAGTTGTGGACTAGTCAAGTGCCTTCATTACAGCACTTAAGGACTTGGGGCTGCCCAGCACATGTTCTAAGGCCTGAATCCACAAACATGAACCAATGTCAGAGGTATGTTTGTTTGTAGGATATACTACAGGTACATGAGGTGCTATTTTTATAGTCCTCAGGATAGGAAGGTATTTGTGTCGATAAATATGACCTTCTTAGAGGAAGAATTTGTGAGAAATCACAAAGGAAAAAGTGAAGTAATACTAAAGGAGTTAGCTATTTCATCCAAACCAAGAGTTGATTCAGATATAGCAGAAAAATATGTAGAAATGGATTTAATATTTGAATCGGAAGAGCAGCCTGAACATCAAGTAGTGCCTAGACGTAATGGGAGGGTTGTGAGACAACCAAACAATTATCTAGGTCTAGGAGAAGGCATAATTGTCATCTTAAAATAGGAAGAAACAAATTCCATTACTTATCTTAGAATAGGTTATTAATGATGTTGATGCGGAAAAGTGGCTTAAGGCAATGGAATCAGAAATAGATTCCATATACGCCAACTAAGTCTGGATCCTTGTAGATCTACTAACAGGTGTAAAAGTTATAGGGTGTAAGTGGATCTTCAAAAGGAAGAGAGGATCTGATTGAAAGGTAGAGAACATTAAAGCTAGATTGGTAGCTAAGGGCTATACTCAAAAAGATAGACTATGAGGAGACTTTTTCTCCATTTTCCATGCTTAAGTCTATCAGAATTCTTTTGGCCATGGCAACCTATTTTGATTATGAAATATGACAAATGGACATCAAGACTGCATTTCTTAATGGGGATCTTGAGGAGACCATTTATATGGCCCAACTAAAAGGAATCTTTGAGCTAGGTAATGAGTGTAAGGTATGCAAGTTGCAAAGGTCCATTTATGGACTTGAACAAGCATCTAGGTCTTGGAACATTAGGTTTGATAAGGCTATCAAAACCTATGGGTTCATACAAAACTTACATGAGCCATGTATCTATAAAAGGATAGAAGAAGGCAAAGTTACTTTCCTAATTCTGTATGTCGATGACATTCTCCTCATTGGAAATGATGTAGGAATTTTATTTACGATCAAGGGATGGCTGAACGAATAGTTATCACTGAAGGATATACAGATTCTGATTTCCAATTAGATGTTGATTCAAGGAAATCAACTTTTGGTTCTATATTTACATTGGGAGGTGAAGCCATAGTCTAAAGGAGTGTTAAGCAATCTTGTGTTGTTGATTTCACCATACAGGCTTAGTATGTTATCTCTTGTGAGCAGGAAAGTAAGCAGTCTGGCTTCGCAAGGTCCTAAAGGATTTGGAGGTAATTCCTGAGGCGGAAAAGCCCATTACACCTTATTGTGATAATAGTGGGGCAGTGGCTAATTCTAAAGAACCTCGGAACCACAAAACGTCAAACATGTTGAGAGAAAAAATCATCTCATAAGGGAGATAATACAACGTGGTGAGGTGGATGTGGTAAAGATTCGCACAGATCAAAATCTTGTCGATCCGTTCACGAAGACACTATCACAGAAGAGCTTTGAGGGTCACCTAAAAGGTATGGGAATGAGGGATAATTTAAACTTGCTTTAGGGCAAGTAGGAGATTGTTAGGGTTATGTAAATATAGTGCCTTGGAAAGCAAGTGTATTTATATATAACTTAATTTTCTTCCAGTTACAATATTGTAATGAAAATATTTATTATTAATAAAATAAAAGAGTTTGATTTTATTAGTATGAGCATAATATAACTAGTCATAAGGTACCAAGGCTCCTTTGTAATTAATGTACATATAAATGGAGATGTATGGGAAACATGTATATTATTAGAATCTAAATTAATTGATTCACAATCGAATAATGAAGTTGGTCGCTTGATTATGATTTAGACTGTAGTGTTGCGATTTACCTCTGTGTAAGTAAAGAAGATTACTTCAAGGGAATGATGAGTTTCAAATTATGATTGTAGTTGACTATCGGTAATGGCACTATTAAATGAATCTGGAATCACGTATGTTTTTAAAGAATAAAGTACGTCATTACTTTAATCTTAAAACATACACCTTAGCATTCATTTATTACAAACCATAATCTTGATGAGTGGTGAACTCATGTGTGTTTCGTTATAATTCTTGATATGATCAAAATGGATTTTTACAGGCTATCAATCCAGTGTCCGAATGTTGGGATTATTAATTGAAACCTACATCAGGGAACATTTACTCAAATAATATCATCAATTCTAAATGTTTTACGGAAGTTGGTGATTAAACTAGCGCCAGTAGTTTGATGGTCTAGCTATCCATCAAGTCCTAACACCAAGATTAGATCTTGTGTTTTAATCACCATATAGAGTGAAACAGGAGATATAGAAGGAAAAAGCAACATAAGGGCAAAATGGTAATTTTACCCTTTATTGTGCGGATGGCTATAATATGATTCATAATAGAGTTTACGATTGGACATTGTTTTCTCATAATTTTCAATAATTCAAGAGTTCAGTCAATTGACTTTATTGGAATGATAGCTGGTTAACAAGTCGGAATTAATTTTAATGAAATTAAATTAATTCTGGGCTTGTTGGAGCTTGAATTAGTTAAGTCCAATTAGATTTCCACTTAGATTATAGGAAGGTTATCAAGGAAAGTAAGTAAAATAAACGAAGGTTACAAAAAAAAATGAGACAAAAAGGAGAGAATTGGACGAATTAATATCGGGTCAATAAGACCGAAACAATTTAATTAAGAGTTAATTAAATTAGGTCTTAAGCCTATAATTAAATGTTAGGATTACATTAATTAATTGTTAATTATAAGCCCAAAGGAACATTTCATATTGGGCTAGATTTTGGTTTAATTAATTATATTAATTAAATTGAAACAAAATCTGAAAAAAGGGCGATAAGCAAAATTGAATTTTACAAAGATGTAGAGTTCGGTCATGCTTCTCATTTACAAATGGTTTTGTTAGCTGTTTTTTAAAAACGTAAAAACACCTTTGGAGAATCCTAAAAGAGCTACGTCAATGAGCCTAGCATGATAAGCAAAACCATCCAAATTTTATAGCTAAGTGGACAGATGATTTAACATTGATTAGTTAAATGAACGCATGGGCTGATTTTAGTTTCTGTTCACTCTCTCCGAAAACTCTCTTCGGTTATGCTTTTTATGATTACAACAATGAACTTGAACTTTAAAAAGGTGATAACGTCCAAGTGTTGTAATGGAAGAGATACACATATTAATTTTAGCATTTTAATTTCTAAATGAATGTGTGGCTTTTGGTCTCTAAATTCTCTCCTAACCATACATCCAAGTGTTAAAGTTGGCTCTTAATTTTTCTCTCCCAACTAGCCAAACAAAGCAAAAAAATTTCTCTCCTACATTTTTCTTCTCCTTTCCCACAGAAAGATCTTATTAACCAAGCTATCCAAGAAGAACAAGTGGTAGATCAAATTGGTTAAGGGCACAGTTACAAGGAGTCTTTCGCATTAGTGATCCTTCTGAAGCTGCATCAATCGTGCCTCTTTTCGGTGGGTTTTCTCCATTATAGAATGTTTACAACAGGAACTCCTTAGGTAAGTTGTGGTGTGGGCACTCCCTTTGTAAATCCTTTTATCTCTCCCATGCTTTGTAGATCAATTCCCCATCACCTTATTGGAAATTGGTAATTTCCTTGATGATCTTAGTGGTTTTGGAAAATGGGAAATACTTATCTATGAAAGCACGAACTAGCCGATCCCATGTCATAACATTGGCTGGGCTAAGGGAATGGTACCAAGCCTTTGCTCTATCTTTAAAAGGGAAAAGTATAATTCAAATTGCATCTTTTATCATTTGGTGGTACTGAAAGGTATCACATATTTCAAGAAAATTCACTATATGAGCATTGGAATCTTTGTTTTCTAATCCATAAAACTGGACATTCTGTTGAAGCATGTTTAAGAGGGGTAGTTTGATCTCAAAGGAGGCTGCCTGGCTACTCTTTAGTTAGCCACATTGAACCCTAGCCTCATGAAGTCCATTTACATCCTTGGTTCACTCCATTGTCCATGTTCTACTAAAATTCCTCACCCATTGTTAACTTCACGATTTCCTCTTCTTCTTAATACTGAGCTTTCCTAATGGTTCATTCTAGTCGAGTGATATCTAAGTTTAAAGTTTCAACTGCATGACTTAAACCACTCGTGACACTTGTGTTTATGCAAGGAAATAATGAAAGCAAAAATTTAAAACTAAACTAAACACCTTAAACTATAGACCTAAACTAATCGCCTCCCCGAAAACGGCGCTAAAAACTTGATCAAATGAAAAGCAAAACATATACCCCTCCCCATACTTGAACTACACATAAGAAGGCACAAGATGTCTCTGATAACACTGTAAGGTTCTGATCATGCATCTCATACATAATATACTTCAAATGTATGTAGCAAAAAATAAAATAGAACCTTAAAAGCCAGATTTACTTATGCATATAGATATTGAAAACAAAAACATGAAATTTAAGATGTTTACAAACCTTTCCGATGATCTCCTTCGTTCTTTAATCTTCTTTGCGTTGGGTTGTTGTAAATCACAACGATCAACGTAAACTATCTCTAATGAAAGTCTACATAAAGATAAAAGGATGAAAACTCACTAGGAGATGGCTAGAATTCTTTCTTTTTACCAACAAAGACAATAACTCTTATGAGAGTTGGAGAGAAATAAGTGTGTGTGTAAGAAAGAAATTTTCTTTCACTTGTTTCTTTTTCTTGTTTCTTACACAAGATGCACAAGTAATGACACATATTTGCTATAGCCAGAGACTCCCAAGTAATGCCAACAAAAAGCCGTGGGTATCATTTCCTTCTATCAGGAGTGGTGAATCCATTATTGGCTACTTAATTACCTCCAAATACCTTAAGCTGCACCCAATTACCACACTATAAGTAACCCCTAAAAGGCACCGATGAATGGAGTCAAAGCATAGGATCAGTATTCGAGATATCCTTGAGCACCTTAAGTAAAAGGATACTTACACTATTGCTATTATAAGACTATCATTAACATCGGAATAGAAGGTCTATATGATTGTCTTATAGTCGGTCAATACAATGTACTTACTACCCCTAGTAAGAAAAAACTTGATCACAGGTTTCTGATATGAAAAAGTTTAATAATTAACCTTGATATTTCACAAGCGTACGAGTCATTCACGTAGTACCTAAAGTGTCGATCGCACAAGGAGCGTTAATCTATTCCTAAGATCTAAGGCCGAAAACAAATTGCAATAACTCAAAATGAACAAAACTAAAACAAGAAATTATTTAATCACACAATTAATTCCAATAATCAAATTTGAATTATAAACAAGATAGCAAATGCAACACCCAATCATAAAATAACCTTAAAAAAAGCCTACCAATTGAGAGGAAGGGGATTTTTGTCTGACTTTAACGAAAACCTAATTGATTATGAGTTTATTGAATTACTGGTTCTAGGCGGTTCTAGCGTTGATTACTCTCTCTTGAGTTATAATCATTAACCGTAATTATTAACCCTAATCAGATTATAAGAAATTGCAACCTCTCAATTTACAATTTATCCCAAATCTAAATTAGATCTTAAGTTGTCAAAAAAACTACCGAAAACCTATGCATGATATCTCATTACACAAATTTACCGGTTTGATTCAATTATAAATCTATTAAATTACCTAACTCTCGTTAGCCCAATTTAATGATTTTCACTTAGTTCACCCTCTCAGTTTGTAACCGAATTATAAAGAGCAGAAATTAAATCACAAGTAATCTAATAAAAACACGATAATCAAATTTCATTAATATCAAAGACAAAATATCCCGAAGGTGAGTTTAGAAAATTTTCAATAATCAACAATCGTATTCTCAATGACTATCCCAATTCTATACATCAATAAAATTAAAAAATAAATCAAAAAATACAATTGGAATGGATGATAGAGGTACTAACTGTGGGAAACCTCCTATTCCGGGAAGTACTTTACATAGGCTTCTACTCTATGTCTCTCTTCCTTGGTATCTTCTTCAATCTCTCGATAAAACTCTCTAGGGTTTTGGGATTGTGGCTGATGCAAAAGCTCCTCCTTTTATGTTCTTCATGTTCTTTAAATACCTTGGCAGCCCCGAGAGCTTGACTTTATCCTGTTGGATTCATCACCTAATCCTTTCCCTAAAAAAATTAGTTAACCAATGCCCGGATAATCAAATTTCACTCTAATTTTGGCCTGGGAAAACAAGACTTAACGCCTCAAGAAAGTAACTAACGATCTGATAAGACTCAGTGGAGTTGCTTTTAAAGCGAGCGAGTAGTCTTTGCGGACATGCCCCGATAATTTCTGAAACTCTAGGAGACTAGTTATTTCTATTTTCTACAACTAGATGGGCTTTTTGATGGATTCTTTCTTTTGCCCTAAACCCTGTTGAATTGTGAAAGCAGATTGATTGCTCAATTTCTTTTCTTAACCTATCTAACTAGCAGCCTATATCCAAACCTTTCTGTCATGATTGTGGGCATCAAGCCACTATTGTGGGCTATGGCAAAGTCTTCTGTCATGATCATGTCCCTTTTTCCACAATTATAGGTTGGTTCCCATGTTTCTGTCACAATCGTGGCCTATTGTGCTACGATCGTGGGCCGTTGTTTCATCCAAAAAGTCTCCGAAACTTCTCCATTCTTTGTTGTTGAGCCTGAAACACTAGCAAACACATCAAGGTAACTCAAAAACATAATATTTAAGCTCAAAGACTTATAGTAACCCATAAAAACATTTAAACACACAAACCAGCATAATTTTAACCTAAACACATACTAATCACTCAAATTAACACTTAATACATAAAAAATTAAGCCCTAAAACATGATGCAATTCACAACTATCAACATCCCCACACTTAAATGTTTTCTTTCCCTCAAACATACAAAACAACAAACAAATAACAAACACATAACACACAAGACAGTAATGAGGCAATGACTTCAATTTCATGAAATAAATTTAATCTTAAATACAATCATTCAAGTTATATCAAATCATTAACATGCAAAATATATGTCTAGGGGATTTGAACAAAATATATAAATTAATCGAGATCCAAGTGATAATTATTTACCCTCTTCAATTGCACACACACGTTCAGACTCTGTAACATTTCCCAACTATACTTTCATGAAAAGTCAAGCTATTACAAGTTCGATAGGTTTTTAATAGGAAACACTTTTTTTTATTGAATATGGACTTAGTCTTTTTATGTGGAGGCAAAGATTGGTAATGAATGTCGATCCGGTTACTTGACTAAGTCATTTTTATTAAACAACTTGGTTGAAATGTCATTACAACTTTTTGATGGGAAGGCACACATTTGTGATGCATGTTGATCCGGTAACTGAGCTATATCACATTCTCAACTGGCTACTAGCTCTATTCACAACCCTAAGGCCAGCGGAATAGTTGTTTATTTAACAAAACATGCACTTTCTTTATTTTATTGCCTACCTTGTTGTTTTAGCTACTCGTTTCCATGAGAAATACTAGTAAAGTTACTTAAGTAAAAAGGGCTCAAATTAAGAATGAATGTGACAATTAGGAGGGTGACAAACTTACACTAAATCTTAATTAAGCTGTATATTTATCCAAACACCCCAATTCACTAATTTTGCGAGCTAAAGATTCTTCATAACCTAATAAATTATGTTCAAAATTAAATCAATTTCACTCCATCTAAGCCATTGACACATTCAAACAATTCATAAAATACAACCTAACAACTATCATACCATATGCGAAATTACATACAAAGTAAAACACATACCACTCCCCACACTTGAACAACATATTGTCCTCAATGTGAGAAGGGAATAAACAAGCACATAAAAGAAAATAAGAAACATAACTAAAGTAAAATAAAAAAAATAAAAACAAAGATGAAGAGTAACTTGTAAAAGAAAAATGGGTTAGACAAAATATTATGGAGATGGATGTAAGGATGGTGTTGGAGGCGGCAATTGAATGCCCTAAGACTCAAAATATCAATGGATTTGATGGATATCCGAGCTCTGGCGTCGTTGTGTTCAGGCCATCTCTTTCATCATTCTGGTGTTCTCCACAAGTTTATCAATAACTATCTGGTTGTTTGCGAAGATTGCCTCTAGCACTTTCTTCCAACCTTGATCTTCTACTTCTTCTTCCTCGGACTCTTCACTGGTTGAGTCCTCTTCTACCTGCTGAGGAGGTGCTAAACTCGAACTCACCTGGCTGGCCAAAATCTTCACATGTGTCTTTTGACTGATATCTCTAAGTTCTATGTTGTAGGACTTAAGGATTTCAGCAGCCATAAATGGTGATGGTTTAGTAAGTCAAGGGGTAAACATTCAACCCACTACAATCTACACCATAATATCTAACAATGGTAGAAACTAGGCACCCTATACCTAAATTGTTGCTCCTCTTACGTAGAGTTGCAACAATATCATTTAGCATATGTGTTGATGTGCACACTGGAATGTTGTGGTCTATACACCATAACATAAAGAGTTCCTTTCTGGAACACTTATTTGTTTCTTATTTATCAAAAAACCAGTTGGCATATGAATTTGTGTAGCAACAAGTGCTTGTGGAACCCTCTAATGTTATCAATGATGGAGGATTCGGGGAAATTCAGCTATAGAATAAATACTTATCTAACAAACATTATGTTCAAAATTTGAAGCATTATATAAAGTTCAAAATGTTAGTACATTCAATTTTAAGTCTTAAAACTATAAGGATTGAAAAGACATTCAAAAATAAATTAGATTTAAATGACAGAGGAAAAAAAAGGAGAGAGCCCTTAGTTATCAAGTATCTTGGTAACCATCTAAATTAATTAATACCTAGTTATCATCGTGATGCCTGAATACATGAACTATATTACAAATTAAATGTCTTTAAACTACATTCCCTAAACATTTGTAATTGTGGGTAAATGAAAAATGAAGGAACTGGTAAATTCCTTCTAGAGGAGAGAAGAAAATGAACATGTTGATGTAGGGTGGGATGATAAGAAGTGGCAGTGGTGTGTTATTCATTAAATATGAGTGAGACCTAAACATGTTGTGTAATTTAAAGTTCTTGATATAACTCTACATTAAAGGATGCCATTGTAAATGCAAAATGACATGCTTTCACCTTTTAATCTTTGGTCCTTTAAACCTATTTTATTCCTAATTATACTTATTATATTTACACTTTGATTTAGGATGCAAATAGAGGTGTTAAGTGTAAAATGATTTGTAAAATTCTAGATAGTTTTACATTTCATCATAATGTAGGCACAGTTTTAGCATTCAAGCTTTGAGTGAGATGATTAAAGTTTTTGTACGAAGTGACAGAGAGCTATAAATATTTAAAATGTTTTAATTATTTGGAGAAAATAGTTAATTCAAAATCCATAATCAAGTTTAAAGTAATAAGGGTATGCTCTATACTAAGAAGTTGATGATGAAGGCATGGCTTGACATATAGGCTAATGGGAGGCCATGTAGTAGAGAAAGATCTAAAATGTGATACAATTTGAGATATTCCTATATTTTGATAAAAAAATTGTAAAAAGATTTATGGCCTCAAGCGTGTATATGTTCCCTTGAAAGGATAAAAACCCTACAGTCTCAGAGATTAGTGTACCTCGCCTGTTTTCATTACTAGAATTTGGCCAAAAAGTATTTAATCCCTAATTCATGCCCTTATCCTAACCTATTTCTTTCCATAGATAGAAATAGAGAGATATACAATATACGATACAATTGTATCCCAAAGTGTGTTCATTTAAGAAATAATGATGTATCAACTAAGCTAAAGCTCTAGTTTTAAGGTGTTTGGCATATTAGGTTTTTCTAGTGTTTATAAGATCATTCATATTTAATTTTCTCTCTTTTTTCTCATTCATGGCCTTGAATGGTTAATCTTCTACATTGTTCAAAGGAAATTGATAACTTAGTGATGTATTAAATTGTGAGATTTGATTTGTTTTAATATTTCAATTTATATGTTAAGTATTAATTATTTTTCTATGTTTATCTTTACGATGTTTTCACTTAATTGTTAGAGTGCATACTAGTTTAAGATAATGGTGAATTAGTTTATAAGTATTCAAAAACTTCAAGAAATTATATGATAGTTGTCCCTATCATCTAATAAGTGAATAACTTCTTATTGAATAATTTTTTGAGGGCCTTCTACCCATTGATAAGAGTATGATTGATCTTGATACTAGAGGTAAATGAGTGGATAAAAATTTGTAAGCTACTAAGAATTCGATTGCAAACATGGCAACCAATTTTAAATAATTTGACATGAGCTAACCTATCTTGTTTCCACTTTGAAGATTAAGACTATACATATAACAAAATTTTGAAGAATTTTGTTTAGTGATGCAGATATATGTCAAAATGCTTTATGAGGAGTCTACTTAGCATGTAAATATAATAAGCATAATTTGAACCATAGGAAACCACAAACTCATATTTTTAAATTGGTCAAGTTTTTAACAATAGAAGCAGTCATATCTCGTTGTACAATAAGCCCTTATAAGCTAGATATAAAACTCATTTTTATAAAATAAGATGCAAGATTTAGTATTCAACTTCGGAAACAAGATTCAAAATCTACTGTTTATAGTTTGTAAAATCAGATGGGTTAATGACATCAATGATCATGTTAACTTCTCAAAAAGAAAGCTTACAAAAGTGCTAATATAGAAATAAATCATCAACTTTTTTATTACTATTTCAATAAGTGACAATTTTAGTTACATATAGACAGGATCTATAAGTTAAGGAACACAAAATTTAGTCTTAACTTTATACATAGCTCTGACTCATACATTATGTTATACAGTCATCTAAGATGATTTGTTCAACTTATCCTTTTGAACCATTCAAATTCTTATACCAACCATCAATATTTCATATATTTAAGCCTTTTTGAACAATTGACTTGAAATGAAAACAACTTGAGTTATTGTTTTATCTATGTAATATATAACATATTTATACATAACTATGTAGAAAAAATGTTATTGTTGTTAAAATAGAGTAAGAACTAACACCTTGATGCATATTACATGGATAAACAATAGAAGATTAAAGGGAATGTCCATTATGGTGTTTAAGACACTAGTAGATTCTTATATTAATAGGCACCTATAAAACAAGTTTGTAATACATAAGATAGTTTTTTATTACTGAATTATTAAATGTGTAGATATTGGTTTTTAGTAATCCTTAACAAACTATAATGGAATATAAATTCCAATTAACATAACCAAACCATATCTTATCAAATCCCCCACCTCCCACACCGGACTCAGAATTTTCCTCAAGCATACACCAATTCATTATATCAATCATCCTCATAACAACCTTTCTTCTTCATTTATGTTATCCAAAAAAATCCCAAAAGATAATACACATTAGAAGTTTAAGATAAAACAGGAATTGAAAATTTATAGGGGTAACCCTTAAGTTAGGTTTTCTAGGTCAAAAATGTTTATCCTAAGTGGTCCTATTATTTCCATGCATACATTGCGCAAAAATGTAGTCTTAAAATCTATTCAAGAGCAAATTGTAGCACAAGCAAGCTATGTTTCATGAAGAAAAGTTTATGAGCACCAATGTGATAAATTATTTTGAGGGCCAAAAGCTCACTTACGTGTCAAAACGCATAAGGTCTTACTGATATGAATGGATTTTGCTATATTTTTCTATGTTATTTCATTTGAATTCATTCCTTTTTTTTGTCTTCAATTGTTCATTTTGTGTTCCTATTGATTTTACATGTAGATTTAATGATGGAATACAAATACAAGATTAAAGCATGAAGTTTTAAGGCCATTAGGAGCTAGGAAGGTTGTCTATCTATAATGCAGCCAACAAAGTGAAAAATTGGAGAAGCATAAAAAAGGTTGTCCAAAAATGCAGCCAAATGTGTTTAATGGAGAGCCTAAAACCTCACCAAAATGATAGCAATAACAAGCATAAAATGACACCACATGAGCCAAATGAAGGAGCAAATGACGATGTATGTAGAAAGAAGTAACAAAAAGGCATCTGCAGGGGTCTAACATGAATAGGAGGTACGGACCAAAAACCCACACATTAATTCATCCCATCAATAGCACAATAGAGTAGCGACTTAGGAGTGAAGAGTTGTGGTTTAGAGGGCTTGTGGCAGAATGGGGTGAGTAGCGTGAAACAAAGAAGAGAGGGGGCGTGAACAGGAGAGTGGACCAAAAACCACCATCTTTAATTGTCCCATCAGTGAATAGTAGGCAGGAAGAGTTTGCGTGAGTGAAGACAACTCAAGGGGGTTTCGATTTTACATATTTTTATGGGACCGAAGTATTTTTTTTAGGATAGAATCATGGTTTAGGATATTTTTATGGGACCGAAGCATTTTTCTTAAGATAGAATCATGGAAGGCTAAGATTTTGATACTAGTTCAGCGGTGATATCGACACCAATAATTGGGTTAAGCATTTTTTTATTGTTTTGTTATTTCTTTCTGTCATTAGGAATTGATTATGTTATCTTGTGTGGATTGATTGAGTATTTGAATGATGATGATTTTAATGCTCTATTGAATCATTTTTTATCAAAACCCATTGCCAGAATCGAATGCAATATGTAATTGTTGTATTCAGGATTTATGTGTAACAACTAATAGTTTCGAATCATTAGAGATAACATAACATAGGTTAAATAATCTGAGCTTGAGTGATTATTGCCTAGATTGGTCTATTTTTGGTTCATAATATGGTTGTCAAGATAAACTTAGAGAGCTTATTTTAGGTTTCCTGATAGCTAAGGTTAATCAACGAGCACTTCGTGATTAACTAGGATCTTAGAAAAAATAGGGATTAACAAAGCTTATTGTTAATCTACGATCGATAATTGCTAAGAGAGATAAAAGAACAACAAATCAATGAATTATACTTAATTAGGGAGTAGACCGAGATTGAACCAAAGAACTAGATCCCTACCGAATTCCTCAATTTTATCATCTTTCACATGCTTTCTTCAATTTGTTTTCATTAGTTTGTTTTATTTTATTTTCTTATTAAATCCAACCTAAACATCAATTAATTTCATTTCATAATCTAACCAAACACTCCCTGTGGGATCGACCTAGACTAGTCACTGCTACAGTAGTAGTCTAATTATTTTATTTTGACTGGTATTACAATGCAATTGTAAATTTTGGCACCATCGCTGGGAGTGCATTCTTTAGTTTCTGTTATTGATTTTAATTGGTGTTTTGTATATATTTGTTCATAATTGGTTTCTTTTCAGTTATTTCATAATCTTTTCATTTTTTCATTTTTATATAAAATTTAAAATTTAAATTTGACATGGATAGGAGTAATTTTTTTTCTTTAATTCGTATTCGCAATCCTACAACAATGTTCGGACTGATTAACCTAACTTCTATTACCGATGGGATAATCAGTCGAATTACTTTCATGATAATTTGCAAGAAGCACAGCAATTCCCTTGCATACCTAAAGCTTCCTATCAAGATTCAGGTACATCCTTGGAAGAATTAGTTAATGTATATGTTGCTAGCACTTTGCAATTCTAGTGAGAAACAAGTTCTAGAATATAGAACATGGCAAGCTAGGTGGATCAATTAATAGAAGCTGTCAACTGCCTAGCATCACAAAGGAAAGCGACATAACCATATCAACCGAAGGAGTACCTGATGGATATTAGATTACAAAGTGATAAGGAGCTTGAGAATTTTAAGATCAATCCTCAACGAATTGCTTATGTCGAAGATGTTGAGGAGGAGCTTGAAGAAGAAAAATATACATCTTTTAGCTCAAAGGTAAAAACTAAGTTCATAATTATTGATGACACTAACTCTTTACCTTTGCCTATCAGGTTAGAGGAATTAAATGATGAATAAAAAGGCAAAGAGACGTTCGAAATATTTCCCGAGTGTATGGACTTAGTCAAGATTGAAAGTCTAAGGATAGGGAAGGAGCTAAATGGGAATGATTATCAACCAGACCCTATCCTGAAGAACCTCACATTAAAGAATCACACGTGCCATCAGAAGCTCATAATTTTTTCACGTGAGGAGAAGAAGGAGTCAAGCCAGCGATCCTAAACAAAGGCGTTTCTTGGGAGGCAACCCAAGGAAAGTAATTTTCTTTTCTTTTTAATTTTTGCATTTATTTTTTATTTATGTGTGGGTATTTCTTTGTTGGTTTATTTTTTCTTGTTTTTAATTTTTCAATCAAAATGGAAAAAGAATAAAACAAACAAAGAAACAGTTGCTCATTTTCTATTGCTTCTAGGATTATTTAATCATGAGCAGAGAATGAATTGACTAGAGAATTTCATAGCAACTTTGGTCGGTACCTTTTCTCTTATGATTGGTTGATGTGCAATATCTTTAAAAGAATAGTGACTATTGGTAGACAAAGTCGATGAGATTTTAAGCCAGATTTGATTGATACATTTATATCATTCTCATTGCCTTTTGATAATGTGTGACCTTTATGAAATGTACATCCTGATTTTGCCTTGAATTTATATTCGAGACCATATTTTTATCACATGCATTAACATGGAATGATTAGGCATTCTTTGTTTTTCCAAACTACATTAGCCAAATAGCCTACCCTATTAACATGATTTTTTCCTTGTTAACTCTCTTTGAGCTTTATACCTTTCTTTTTGTGTCAACCACATTACACGCTTTATACTTAACCAAATGTCCTACCTAAGCCATAAAGCTAATGGAACATTTGTGATTGTTGAGTTTGTGGATGTACAAAATTCCAAGTGTGGGGGTGTACATATGTAAGGGTTAGTTAGTGTTAGGATGTTTTGTTATATCTTATCATTGAAATTCCCATGTCAATGTAGTTTCTTTTAATGTTAATAAGAAGGGAAAATAAAAAGAGAAAAGAGAAAAGCACAAGAAAAGAAAATGAAAATGAAAAAAATGTTTAAATAAATGTATCTAGGATCAAGTGTATATGTGTTGAAAAGTTGTTTATTAATAATGTATTCTCTTAAAGTTGTGAAGAATGGGTTATTTGAGTATATTGGATATGAGGTAGATGTTGTCTTGGAAGGTTCACTTATTGTCGTTTCAATGTATTGTTGATATGAATGGTATGAATGGTTTGTGTGTGAGAAATGAAATGATTTGTGAAATATAAATGTTGCATTCATCATAGCTGACGATAACCAGTTTTTGATTGAGTGTTACTTTTGTTTCACTAGATTTGATGGCTTTCATGCTACTTAACCCAAACACATCTCACCTTACCTTTACCTACATTACAACATTGAAAAATCCTTTGATTCATAAGTTGGCATGTGAACATCAATGGTGGAGAAATGAAATGTTATGCAAAGTTATGGATTGTCATGATCATGAGTGGTGTTGATTGTAACCGTTGATATATTTTAGTTAAACACATTTTTCGAATCTACTAATAGATTGCTTAGTTTTTAAAGATATTGAATGTTGATTGATCATGAGTAAAAGCTTGGAATGTTGATTTCTTGCTATGATTTTTTGAAAATCATTCATCTTTGGTTATGATTATATAGTCTTGGAAAATATGGGAATTGAGCAAATGTTTTAGGTCTTTGAGCTTAATTTTAATGTTTTGCCCGAGGATGGCCAAAAGCTAAGTGTAGGGTATTTGATATAAATCGATTTTGTTATATTTTTATATGTCATTTCATTTGAATTCATTCCTATTTTTTGTCTTTAATTGCTCATTTTATGTTCCTATTGATTTTACATGTAGATTTAATGATGGAATACAAATACAAGATTAAAGCATGAAGTTTTGAAGCCATTAGGAGCTAGGAAGGTTGTCTATAATACAACAAACAAAGTGAAAAATTAGAGAACCATTAAAGAGTTTGTTCACAATAGTAGTCAAATGTGTTTAATCGAGAGCCAAAAACCTCACAAAAATAATAGCAGTAACAAGTATGAAACGACAACACACAAGCCAAATGAAGGAGGAAATGACAACACATATAGAAAGAAGTAGCAGAAAGGCATTTGTAAGGGTTTAGCGTTAATAGGAGGTGTGGACCAAACACCTACACATTAATTGGTCCCATCAATAGCACAAAAGAGTAACGACTTAGGAGTGAAGAGTTGTGGCTTGGAAAGCTAATGATATAATCGGGTGAGTAGTATTAAAAAGAGAAAAGAGGAGGCGTGAATAGGAGAGTGGACCAAAAACCACCATCTTTAATTATCCAATCAATGAACAGTAGCTAGGAAGAGTTTGCGTGAGTGAACATAATCCATGAGGTTTCGGTTAAGGGTATTTTTATAATGTCGAAGCATTTTTCTTAGGATATACCCATAGAAGGCTAAGATTCTGACACTGGTTTAGAGGTGATATTGACGCCGACGACCGGGTTAAGCATTTTTTACTATTTTGTTGTTTCTTTCTCTCATTAGGAATTGAATATGTTATCTTGTGTTGAGTGATTGGGTATTTGAATGATGATGATTGTAATGTTCTATTGAATTGTTTTTCAAGAAAACTCATTGCTAGAATCAAATGTAATACGTAATCGTTGTATTCCCGATTCATGTGTAGCAAGTAATGGTTTCGAATCATTAGAGATAACATAACATAGGTTAAAAAATCCAAGCTTGTGTGATTATTGCCTAGATTGGTATATTTTTTGATTCATAATATGGTTGTCCGGATAAACTTAGAGAGCTTATTTTAGGTTTCTTGATAGTCAAGATTAATTATCGATTGCTTCGTGATTAACTAGGATCTTAGGAAAAATCAGGATTAATAGAGCTTGTTGTTAATCTACGATCGATAATTGATAAGAGAGATAGAAGAACAATAAATCAATGAATTATGATTAATTAGGGTATAGACTGAGATTAAACTAAAGAACTGGAACCCTACCGAATTCCCCAATTTTATCATTTTTCACATGTTTTCTTTAATTTGTTTTCATTAGGTTTATTTTATTTTATTTTATTTTCTTAATAAATCCAAAACCCCCACCCCCATTACCTAAACATCAATTAATTTCATTTCATAAGCTAACGGAACAATCCCTAGGGGATCGACCTAGACTCACCACTGCTATAGTAGTAGTCTAGTTATTTTATTTTGGCTAGCGCTATGACATGCCTGTCATTTACAAATTTTCATTCAACAAAACCAGTTAGACACTTTAAGTAATTTAGTTTAAAAAGATAGTCATGCTCTTCTGTCGCGTGCATTAAAACTTAAATAAAAAATATATCTGATCTTAGGGACTATGTATAAATAATAATTAGAAAATTTTAAGGATGCCACAAAGAATAATCAATTTAAAAATCATATTCTTCATTAGTCTCAGCACAAATCACAATGTTCATCATGGTGTATACTTTCGCTGCCTTGACACCTAAATCATACATTGTCCCTAATGTATGCAACAAATGCTCACATACTACAAAAATAATCAACATAAAATAAATTACAAGTAAAATACTCTCCTTAGTTTTGAGCTTATAAAGCGAAATGCACTATATTGTGAATGGAAAAAAAGATACTTCAATTGGATTTTTTGTAGATTTACCTTTTATCGTTGTCCTATTAGTGCCTTTTTTTCCTGTAAGTACAATAATTGTGCATAATAAAACTAATCATAGAAATAACTAGATCAAATAATTAATAACTAAAATGAAAAACTAATATTAATCAAGATAATAGCCAAAGTTGAAGTAGTAAAATCTATTGCTAAGTAGTGTATGAAAAAATTGATAATTCAATTACCATAAAAATATGAGTGGATTCCGTTGAGATGTATTGCACGCTAGGAGACACTAGCAAAGTTATTCTAGTGTGGATTGGGACTGTAATTCAGCTACTAATATGGCTATTTGCGTTGTTAATGGTGCTTAGTATAGCTACTTGTACTTGCTTGTAGATGGACTATATTGGTGGAGCTCTACTACAATTGTGGCAACTGGAACGTAGGTGATATTGGAACTGTGAGGAAGTGTCCCTACTTGGCATGGGACTCTTTTTACTAGAGCTTCTTTATTCACATGTGATGATTGACCTAATGTTGTGGACTCTTTCTATACTGAAGACTTGTGGACATTGCTTAAGTAGAAATTGGTTAATATTATGTAATTTAAAAGATTTCACTCTAGAAAGCTGAATTGCATAAGGCATGGTGTCACTTTTTGAGTTTTAGTATTTTGTAATTTAAGATGACTAATACTGTAACATCCCCTCGCTTATGGGAAGGGTATTTTGGTCATTTTGGAATAGGTTAAGATTATTTGAAGTGTTTTGACA
>JAOQMS010062073.1:0-25327 GCA_027563885.1 Erythroxylum longipes
ATTTTGTGAATGAATTTTGAGTGATATGAGAATGATTTCAAATTGCTCCATAATTGTTGTATTTGTGGCTTTTGGATAATTTGAGAAATGGTTATATGATTGGTATGGGGTTTTGGTTGATGAAGTGTGAAATGATGATAGAATTGCATATGAAATAGTTCAGGTTCATGAAAAACAAGTTTTTTTTTGCAAAATGTGCCATTTGGGCAATTGGTTTACAATTCATGAATTACATGTTATATGGGTTTGGTGTAATCCATTCAAGAATGTCACGTGCACGTTGATCAAGTTAAAGGCTTCTCCTGCCTGCCTGCTAGTGGCACAGAGTTCCTTTATGGACTCCCTCAAGTTTACGACTACACAGGACCATTATGTGGAATTGTGTAGTTCGTCATGTACATAGACTTACCCAAACCATGATGATGTGTTTATGTGTTTACATGTGTTGACAAGTTTGATAAATGCTTGACTTATATGAGTTGTGAATTGGTTTGGCAAGTTGAGAATTTGAGAAATATATGTTTTATGGATTTTCATGAAAATTTACTATGATTATGAGAGTTTTCAATGGTTTTTGCTTGTTACCGGTTATAAGACTGTTACCCACGAGCTTTAAGCTCACCCCTTCCTTCCCATCTTCAGGCGATGAACAAGATATCGAGTGGTCGAGTCAAGAGTCAAGGCATCACTCCAGTTTGTATGTTTTGTTTTTGAAGTTCGATTATATAAAACAATGCTTTAGTCGCATTTTGGGCGATTCTAGTTTTTTTTTGTAAACTTTGTATTTTGAATTATGATGTAAGTGGGCTCGAACTACCCACCAAAGCATTGTAAAACTCTTATTTGTTTTGATGTTAATGAAATATGTATACATTATGTTTTGTTCATGATTTCCAAAGTCTTTATATTGCATTTTCAAGCTTTTCATAGGGGTAGAAATTGTGTACTGGATTCAAGGAGAAAAATGTACTAATATAGATAGAACTAGACAAATTTGCCTTCTGGATAGTTGTAGCTTATCCTCTTAGCTTTCCAACGCTATAAATTATGTAATTTTTGGACATTGGAGTTGAGAGATATGATTATTAGAAGTTTAGTATGTTGCAGAGGATAGATTTTCGGGACAGCTACAGTATTTTGAAATTTTGACCCTTTTAGAAGCAAATTTTGTTTTTGAGGTCTTCATGGAAGTTGTAGATCTAAAAGTCTTCTTTAAAACGGTCTTTGAATGACCTTAATCCGATATTTTTAGTGAGAGTTATGTCTTTTTTTTCTAAAACAGGTATGAGGAAGAAAAGCAAAGGAGGAAGAAGAGAAGCAAGTTGCGATCGCGACTTTGCTGTTTTTTGCGTGCACGATCGCGACTTTGCTGGTGTTTCCAGACCTGAATATCTCTCACTCTTTTGATCCTAACTTTGTATTCTGATTTTCAAATGACCTAATTTTTGAAGCATTGGATTTGTAGCACATTTCTCTACGTATCCATAAAAATTTAAGGCTTTTGGTATTGATTCGAAAAAGATTGATTGAATCAAAGTGAGGGGATCGGTTAGAAGAGTGTGAGTTGGATATTTTTACTAAACATGCTTCAGTATTTTGATGATATCTTAATCCTTAGAGCTCCAAATGAGATTATTATTGTTTCTAAATAATCTAGAGACATAGAGATACAACTTATTTGAAGGAATCTAATTTTAATTCAGTCTCTAAGACTTTCAATTTCTGGAGCGAAGTTGGGTATAGTGTACTGTTTCAGTGCAAAAATTGCCCGAAAATGTTTGGGCTATAACTTTCAGATTTTTGAACTAAATTGAATGATTTTGGTGCCATTAGAGACTTAAGACAATGAGGGACAAATGTTCTGAAGAGGTCCAACTCAAATTCCAATTTGAGTTTTCCCAAAATCTATTCGGAATTAGGAAAAAGTGAGTTCTTTTTGAAGATTGACTGGTGTAGGCACGCCACCCTTGTGAGATGTGCGTCCAAATGTCACTTAGGATGTTGGGCACGTGACTCGCAACATTTGTGAGAAAAAAATTTTGTGATAATTTGAGTATCATTCATCATAACGAAAAAATATTTTAACATATTGTTTTAATTAGTAGTAAATTTTATTATCGCGTAACAATTGAACAAGGATTGCATTTAATATGGGTATTGTTTGAAACATTGAAGCATAATAAACCTTAGGATGGTGTATAGGCTGGAAACTACTGATGCAACTCTGATGAGGTTTATAGGTGAAAATTTTCATGAGCTTAGGAGCCATAGCGAGAAGTCCCTTTCTTGATTCACAGGTATAAACAACGCCATGTATGTTAATTAATAGTAACTTTTATTGTTATGTAATTTTAAACAAGAAATGCATTAAATAATTTAGTTATCTTCTTTAATTGTATAGCTACACGGAGAAAATTTAGATGTCTTATTGGAAATGGTCCACTGAATACGTAGAAGGAGTTAAGAGTTTTATGCAATTTGTACAACATCAAATAGGTGATGAATGTCGTATTCGTTGTCCTTGCATCAATTTCTTAAATATCAACTTTCAAAGTCAAGATGTGGTATATAATTAATTGTTAACTGAAGCATAGATAAATTTTATAGTCCATGGCTTTATCATGGTGAACGTAAGGAAGAAAGTTGTAGTAGAAGTCGTGGTGCAAGTTATGATGTTAGTAACAATAATGATGTAGATGATTTTGATGTTAATGATGATGGTGATGATGAGATTGACGAGATGTTAGACAATTATGGGAATTATAGACTATGAATGAAACATGTATGCCTAACATAATTGGTAGTATAAATGAAGATAATTTTAGGAAGTTATTGACAGTTGCTTAAGAAGAAGTATATCTAGGGTGCTCAAATTTCTCACAACTATCTTTTGTTTTCAATTTGTTGCATTTAAAGGTCTATAATAAACGGAGTAACAAGTCTTTTGATATGTTAATTGACTTACTTAACGATGCATTACTTATTGGGCACAAATTGTCAAAATCTTACTATGATGAAAAGAAATTGTTAAGGGACCTTGGATTAGGATATATTTCAATTCATGTATGTAAGTATGATTTCATTCTATTTTGGAAGGCAAGTAAAGATGTTTAGGAGTGTCCGATTTATGGTACATCAAGGTGACAAGTGGACGATGGGAGAGGGAAAAAGATATCAAATAAAATCCTTCAATACTTTCCTACTAAACCACGACTACAAAGACTTTTTATGTCATAGAAAACAACGATGGACATGAGGTGGCATAACATTATGCGTCATCCAGTAGACTCAATGGCATGGAAAGAATTTGATAGAAAGTTTCCATGGTTTGCATAGGATTTTTGTAATGTTTGACTTGGATTGGACTCAGATGGATTTAATCCTTTCAGTACTATAAGTACTTCATATAGCATATGGCCAGTAATTCTAGTGCCATACAATATACCTCCATAGAAGTGTATGAAGGAACCTTTTATATTATTGTCTTTGCTTATTCCAGGTCTTACTACTCCTGGTAATGAGACCATTAATTGAAAATTTAAATGATCTATGGGAATTTGAAATACAAACTTTTGATGTTGTTTAAAATGAAACATTTAGAATGCATGTTACTGTTTTATAGACTATACACAATTTCCTAGCTCATGGGAATTTGTTTGGATGTAGCACTAAAGGATATATGGCTTGTCCTGTGTGTAATCATCAAACTTATTCAATGAGGCCATGAAGTAAAATATGTTATATGGGTCACCGTGGTTATTTGGATCATGGATATAGATGGGAAAGAAGTAAATTGTTCAATGGCAAAGCAGAATTGGGTGAAGCTCCATTGTATTCGTCTGGTAATGATATTGTTTACTAGTTATCACATTTGGGTGACATTACACCTGGGAAACACCCAAGTAATAAGCAACAAAAGAGAAATGATGTTGAACTCAATTGGACAAAAAAAGCATATTTTTTCAATTGGCATATTGAAAGTAATTACTATTGAGGCATAATCTTGATGTGATGCATATTGTGAAAAATATTTGTGAGAATATTTTAGGAACTATAATGGGAATTGATGGGAAATCGAAAGACACAATTAAAGCTAGACTTGACTTAGAAGATATGAATATTAGAAAAGACTTGCATTTGAAAAGAAGAGATGATGGGTCATAAATTATTCCCCCTACTTGTTACAACATGTCAAAAAGAGAGAAACAATCTTTCTGTTAGTTTCTCCAATCAGTCAAGTTTTCTGATGGGTATGCATCAAATATAGGTCATTATATGAATGTTAAAGAGGGAAAAAATATCAGGGTTAAAAAGCCATGATTGTCATTTAATTTTACAACGAGAACTTCCTGTTGGAATACGTGGGTGTTTATTGAAAGATGTGTCCATAACTTTGGGTCAATTGGGAGTGTTTTTTAAGCAATTATGTTGCAAGATACTTAAAGTTGAAGAGCTTGAAAAAATTGAAAAAGACATAGCTTTGATTCTATGTAATTTTGAACTAGTATTCCCCCATTGTTTTTTGATGCTATGGTTCATTTGATAATTCACTTACCATATAAAGCAAAACTTTATAGACCGGTTCAATTTCGATGGATGTTCTCGATTGAAATGTAATTAATATTAACTTTTACTTTTCTCAAGGTTATTTGCTAGTAACAATTCCTCATATTTTATATTTTGTTCATGTTTTTATGCTCTTTTAAGCGTTATGTAATAGAGCTCAACCTGAAGGGTCTATTATAGAGGCTTATATAGCAAATAAATGCTTGACATTTTGTTCAATGTACTTAAAGTGATGTGGAGACAAGATATAATAGACTAGAACGTAACTTTGATTTTGATGAAGAGGGTAGGCTATCAATTTTCTCCCAAAAAGTTAGGCTACTTGGTGTGGGTAAATATATGGAGTTAATTAAAGACGAATTCCAAATATCCCATTGGTATATTTTGAACAATATCGAGAAAGTCTATATATATATAGAGTATATGGAGTATGTATATTCCTTTTAATTCAAACAATCATATTAGAAATTTTTGTTAACTCTCATTTCCTTACTGTCTTTTACTTTTTTAAATAGAGAGCACCAAGAATCTATTTGCAGAAAAGGGATTATTAATGTTGAAGAAAGACATACGTTAAAGTTTGTATCATGGTTTAGAAATCGAGTAAGTTACATATTGATTACATATTATGGACATATGATAATATATATGTTAGAATAACTTCTAATTTCATTTTGTCATACAGATGATTCGTTTGTATAATTGTAATGTGCAAGAAGCAATAATAACATTATATAGTTTGGGATGTGGGCCTCATATTTGTGAGAAAAGAATATATAGGTTGTATTGTTAGTGGGGTGAGATTTTATATACAAGATCGAGATAGTCAACTTAGAAGCCGAAATTATGGGGTTGTTGTTGAGGGATGTCATGACGACGAATTTATTGACTTCTACGGTGTCATCTCTAAAATAATAGAGTTGCACTACATAAAGGATAAGAATATTGTTCTATTTAAATACAAATGGTTTAATCTTACTGACATGAAAATGAACGAGAATATTTCTAGCATCAATGTGAGTAAGAAATGGTATCATAGTAATGCTTTTGTCCTTGCAAGTCAAGTGAAGCAAGTTTTTTAGCTCAACGATACTGTATTGGGTAGCAATTAGAAGGTTGTTCAAAATTTTCAACACTGAAATGTCTTTGATTTTTGTGAAAGGGATAATGGTCAATTCAATAAGGATACAGATGAAGTTTATCAAGAGATTAGGTTGGAGTTCAATAATGAAGTCATTCGAATAAAAGATTCAGGTATATCATCATTCCATAGGAGAGATGTTGATCCGAATATTGTACAATTAGATGAAGTCCAAGCTAATTTTTTCAATCAAATAGATGAAGACTATAATCAGGATGAATTAAATGACAATGATGATACTTTGGCCGAATATATTAGTGATGAAGAATCCAATCATAATGTAATTAATGACGATGATTTTCAAAATCTTAATCATGATGATTTAATGTAAATAAATTGTTTATATTGTTTGAATTGCTTTAGTTCATATTTGAGTTATGTTGTTGATGTTTTTATTTAGGTTTATTCAGGATGAATCAATGCGTATTGTTGATGTTTTACTTATGTTTATTTAGGATGAATCAATGCGTATTGTTAATGTTTTAATTATGTTTATGCGGAATGTGGGTATTTAATTTATTTTTATGTTGAATGTTTGGCTTTTACTTGTGTTTGACTTATATTTATATGGAATGTTGATGTTTGAGTAAAGATAGTGTGTTATGTTGATATTTCATTTATATATATTCGATATAATAGGACCTGGTAGAAATAAGGGAAAGAGGGTGGCAACTACCGAAGATGCTCCTCCCCCACAACAACTAAATCAATTTGACCCTATCGATGAAAGCAGTAAACAACAACCTATATCTACCTCAACTAGTGCTGCGGGGTCTTCAGGTTTGTTATTATTATCCACCTATATTTACAGTTATGTTCAAATATATATTTATATGTTTAATATGTTTTTTCTTATCATTATTCTTTTGTTGTCAGGTTCCAATACCGACATAAGAAAAAAAGGTAGAGTTATCACTAAAGGATCTGAGTTGTAACACATAAATGTTGCAATGAACAACAAGTTGTCTGTACACATTGAACCTACGCAACATCATCATGTTGATAAAATCTAATTAGCAAAATTGTCCAATGAGTTGGGAGTTGTTGTCAACTATGAATTGTCATGCCTTCAGCATGCCAGGCAGTTAAAGGAAGATAACATGCTACATAATGCTTTGGACAAACTTTCGATAATTTTTAATTCATTTTATTATATGCATTACGATTTTACTTATTTAAAGAGTAAGTTAACTTATACGTGTCATTCACAGATGAAGCTCAATATCATCAATATCGAGAACTCTGAAGTTTCAAGTTGTGTTAATTCACTGTTGAAACAAAGGGCAAATGATCATTGTTATCAACTTCATAAATACTACAAGACTTTTTCTTTGGATAAGGAGGTAAGGAGATATGTTCCAGAATGAGTGACTGTAACACCTCACTTCATAAAAAATGATACCCAAAGATCTCGAGGACATTCAGACATATGTCCCAAGAAACAGCAAGTTAGAGCAGTCACATTCACTTATATGGTATCAATTTTAAAAACAAAATATCTAAAAGAGTAAACTCCTCATTCCATTGATAAAACATAATACACTGTAGCTTTTCATACATAATCCAAAGGTTTCCAGTATCAAAAGCTTATAAGAGTCTACTGCTCATTTTACAAATTATAATACATGGATGAGGAACTATACAAAAGATTCTAACTAAACTCCACAGTCTCAACTGACCAACCTTTGAGCCATTTCTTGAGGTGAAAAGCAGTACTAGATTTCTTCTAATTTGTCTTAGAAGTTAAGTCTCCTCTCTTGTATTTGAAAAGACATGTTGCAATTTTGATGAGTTTTGCGAACTTAGTGACCAAGCCATAATTGATGTGCTCACTTATATAAAACGCAGAACAATTATCATTTCAAATTTTTGCAATCAAATCACATCACAATTATAGCATATTACACCACCTTTCATTTCAAAATAGTTAATTTTAACATTCAGATCATATATATCAATTTGTATATGCAATGTGCATGTGACTCACTTTCATTGTTACTTTGTTGTGACAGAGTGCCTTTTAACTGTTTTGTATTCATTGTGGATACTAGATTTATTGATAATTGTCCCGTATCTTTTGTGGATACTAGGCTCATTTTAAATATTGAGGCTGTGGCTCTTATACACATTCTGAGCTTTAAGCTCTTTTTCATTGGATACTCCGGTCAAAACTACCTTTATCTGATTATGCATATCATGTAATGAAATGCAGCAAAATCACATATATGCAATCAATCACTTTTATTCAGTTTACACATTCACTTTCACATTTTTATCGGACCTAACTCCGACATTCAAAAACTTGGTTGAGAACACTTCTTTCTTTCAAATTCACATACAATGAAGCATTTCCAATACGATCTCAGTTATCAAACTCCTTAGACCATCAATGTCCTGTATTTTACACATTCACATAATTATCAATTCAATAATAGAAATTTAGGCAAATACAATTATTCCTAGTGAGAAACATTTACGCTACTCAGTACGTGCCAGATAGCTATTGCCTTGACGTCCCGACAATGTCTGGATGTTGTCATTCTATTTGCACTTTTAAATCATGCAATACACACATTTATACACATTACTAATTTGCTCAATCACAATGATATTCAATCATACACATATGTATATGTTTTATGTACAATGCAAGCTCATTGACATTCCCAGGTATGCAAACTTAATCATAAGTCTTGATCATTCAACCTTTATCACTTGGATATGTCTAGTTTACACTTAGGTTTATACCTCAATTTACTAAACCTTAACATATCAATCACTTTATCAACTCATCAATCATCAACTAGGTTCATTTCAAGCCTCATTCAAGCCTAAATACATCATAAGAAAGTATCTTATCATTAGTTGTTTCAAACATCACTTAAAAGGCAACATTTCTCTCTTTGTGCCTGCCCATGATTGTGGTAGACCTTCCCACGATCGTGACAGAAGCTTGTAGGACTAGCCATAATCATGGGGACTATACCATGATCGTGACAGAACCCAAATTTACTATGTCACGATCATGGGGACTATGCTACGATCGTTCTCTACCTTTTCTTCCTTCATTTTTCCACGAATTACACAACATAAATAACATCATTAACACTCCAATTTTTCCATAATTCATGTCCATTTATGCAACTTCATTTAATACTAATCTAATTACCATATTAGTTGCATTAAAATCCTCAAAAATCTATTCAATTAAATCATTATCATTTACTTAATCCCTTCATTCACGTAATCCAAACTTTTTCCACATTCTTAACCTTTCCATACTATATCCAAGACATCTCATCCATAGTTAAGCACTTATACTTCATTTCCTCTTCATTCTCTCCTCAGTTACATCTTAATATCAACCATTAAAACAATCTATGAATTATTATTCATTAATCATACAAAAACAGAACATGATTTATATCATTCACTATCACCTTAGTTATTCTCATTTCAAGAACATTTTACTAGTCTTTTCTTTCATCTTTATTAAACCTTAAATCCCAATCTATTTTAGCCACATAACAACCTATAATACATGGTTTTCACACTCTCAAAAGTAGCACATAAATTTTTGCACTCATCATGTATCATTTTCACTATCAATCCATCTCAAAAACATCCCTACAACAATTAATAGATTATTAATTATCATAAACACAAAAACAAGACATGAATATATCCATTTATTCATACAGGATTTAGCATAAAAATCAACTCCATTTAGACCTTCAATCTATCCTAATGGTCATCCTAAATGCTTTTATTAAACAAATTATAAAGATCTTTAATATATCATTTACTTGTTTTAGCTCCAAATTTTGAAGATCACGTAACCCTAGCCTTCTCCAAGCATTGCACGATCATCATCATTTAAGGAGGAAAGATTAGGTTTTCTAATGACAAGATGAAGGAGATAACATGGTCTTGAAGAAACAAAGTGAAGGATGATAGCAAGTTTCAACATTGAGAGGGTGAGAAGAGAGTGTCGTAAATAGAGAAAGAAGATGAAGAAGATGAGAAAGATAGCTTGTAACTAAAATGAAAGTTAGTCTTTCATTTGAATGTGTCAAGAGTGACGTGTGTGGTAAGTGGTTTGAAACTTGTCACTTTTCACTTGTCACATGTCTTCCTCTTATGGTCTCTACTTGGCCCTTTTTAATAACTATTCCATTAGTCTCCCAATTTCTAATCCAATTGTCACCCAATTTTCTATGACACTTGTCAAATAATCTTAAAGCCACTTGTCAGTGTAGGTATCAACTATGTGGGCTAAATAAGCCTCACATCTACCTCGAATCAGTCTCAATACACTCATGAATGAAATTAATCTGGCTGACACTACTTGAATAGCACCTCAAAATATTGCTCTCGGTTGATTAGGAGATTCAAGTATTACTTCCTTAGTATAACAGTTCATTATAGCCCTATAAGCAGTGAGCCAATCCATGCCTAAAATTAGGTCTATCTCACTTAGCTGCAATACAATAAAATCAGCTTCTAACTCTACCTGATCAACTCGAATTACATCCTTTACATACTTCTCCAATCATTATAGGACTACCTATCGGAGTACTCAACTCTAATCCACATTTTATCATTTCTTTATCACAATGCAGCATAGATGCTAGATGCAGTGTGATAAATGAATGCGTAAATCCTACATCTAGCAATACAAAAGCTTCAAAACTAAAGACAATTAACACACCTGCAGAGTTCTGAGCCTCCTGTCTAATAATCTCATAGACTCTGGCCTAAGACTGACTACGGTTGGTTACTCCACACCTCAGTCTTGACAGTAGGACTCCCTGAACCCACTTTACCTCTACCTCGGCCTCTTGTCCAGATCCACTAGCTTGGCTCTACTGGATAGTTGTCTCAGTTACTACTCCTTCCTTCATTCCAGATTGTGCCATAAAAACTGCGGGACAGTCTCCTATCTGATGATCGTACGAGCCACATTGAAGGCAAGCTCCTGCTAGCTTCCAGCATTCCCCACTATACTTCTTTCGAAAATGTTCACACTGTTGCATCTGCCAGATACTAGACCTCTACCACTGCCAGACTATATAAAACTACTTCTCTGTTTGAACCCCGACTGTCTCGATCTAACTGGTGGTTGAAAAGATCTATTCCGGCACTTACTAAACCTTCTGCCAGAATCAAGCTGGGACACTAGGTCTCTTCATTATGAATTCCCATCGGTACTCTCATTACCAATCTTTTAATAGCAGTTCGATTCGAATCAAGGCTGCTCTCAACTTAGTGAAACTGCTCAAATTCATTATAACTAACCTCGTCCTTATCTCCATGTTCAACTCATCTTCAAACCATCAACACTTATCTTCCTCTATAGGAATTAATGTAGTAGCATACCCTATCAACTCATTAAATCGTATCTCGTAATCTGCTATTGTAAGACTATCTTGTTTCAGATCCAAAAACTCTTTCAGCTTTCTGTCCAAATAAATCTTTGGGATATAATTCTCCTTGAAGATTTTCAGAAAGTCTTCCCACTTCAATCCGCAGGGTAAGGTGGTACTGCCTGGAACAATCTTCCACCACTGGTACATTGGCCCTTGCAATAGTAAGACTACATAGTGGAACTTCTTATTAGACTCGCAGTTCATTTGATTGAATATTCTCTCAGTTCTCTCTAACCATCCTTTAGCCTCAGCAGGGGCTGTAGTTCGTAGAAGTCTACAACCCCCTACTTTCTCAGTTTATCATACCTCATTTTCTTTCTTTGAGGAATTTTTGGAGGCATTCAATTAGTTCAGGATACAAAAGACTCTCTATTGGCTCCTATAGACTCTAGGTCAGCTAATTGTCCAACTTGATCACCTATAGTGGATGACCTATAATAGATAATAATAGCTATTACTATATGAGTTTCTCACTATATATCATATCTAATGTTCCTATAAGTCCCTATGGATGGAAAACCATGCATTGATACCAAAACCTGTAACACCCCACTTCATAAGACACGATATCTGAACATCCCGATGACATTCGAGCACATGCCCCAAGAAACAGCGTGTTAGAGCAATCACATTAACTTCTATGACATCAATTTTAAAAACACAATATCTAAAAGATTAAACTCCCCTTTCCAATGATAAAACATAATACATTGTAGCTTTTCATACATAATCCAAATGTTTACAGTATCAAAAGTTTATAAGAGTCTACTGCTCCGTTTACAAATCATACTTCATAGATGAGGAACTATACAGAAGATTCTAACTAAACTCCACAGTCTCAGCTGACTGACCTTTGAGCTATTTTTTAAGCCCAAAATTAATATTAGATTTCTTCTAATTTATCTTTGAAGCTAAGTCTCCTCTTTTGTACTTGAAAAGACATGATGCAATTTTGATGAGTTTTGCGAACTAAGTGAGCAAGCCATCATTGATGTGCTCACTTATATAAAACACAAAACAATTCAGATTTCAAATTTTTACAATCAAATCACATCACAATTATAAAATATCACATCACCCTTCATTTCAGAATAGTTCATTTCAACATTCAGATCATACATATCAACTTGTATATGCAATGTACATGTGACTCACTTTTATTGTTACTTTGTTGTGACAGAGTGCCTTTTAACTGTTCTGTATCCGTGATGGATAGTAGGTTCATTGATAACTGTCCCGTATCCTTTGCAGATACTGGGCTCATTTTACATATTAAGCCTATGGCTCTTATACACATTCTGAGCTTTAAGCTCTTTTTCACTGGCTACTCAGGTCACAACTGCCTTTATCTGATCATATATATCATGTAATGAAAAGCAAGACCACATATATGCAATTAGTCACTTTTATTCAGTTTACACATTCACTTTCACATTTTCATCGGACCTAAGTCCGACATTGAACAACTTTTTTGAGAACATTTATTTCTTTCAAATTCACATTTAATGAAGCACTTCTGATACGATGTCAGTTATCAATCTCCTCGAACCATCAATGTCCAATGTTTTTCACATTCACATAATTATCAATTTAATAATAGAAATTTAGGCAAATACAACTATTCCTAGTGAAAAACATCTAAGTTACTCACAATATGCTCCAAATAGCTATTGTCTTGACATCCTGGTAATGTCTGGATGCTGTCGTTCTATTTGTGCTTCTATATCATACAACACATAAATTTATACACATTACTAATTTGCTCAATCATAATAATATTCAATCATACACATATGTATATGTGTTATGTACACTACATGCTCGATGACATTCCCGGGGATGTAACCTTAATCACAAGTCTTGATCATTCAACCTTTATCACTCGGATATGTCTAGCTTACACATAAGTTTATACCTCAATTTACTAAACCTAAACATATCAATCACTTTATCAACTTATCAAGCATAAACTAGGTTCATTTCAGGCCTCATTCAAGCCTAAATGCATCATAAGAAAGTATCTTATCATTAGTTGTTTCAAACAACACTTAAAAGACAACATTTCTCTCTTTGTGCCAGCCCACGATTGTGCTCTGCCTTTTCTTCCTTCATTTTTCCATAAATTCCATAACATAAATAACATCATTAACACTCCATTTTTTCTATAATTCATGTCCATTTATGCAACTTCATTTCATACTAATCTAATTACCATATTAGTTACATTCAAGTCCTAAAAAATCTATTCAATTAAATCATTATCATTTACTTAATCCATTCATTAATGTAATCCAATCTTTTTTCACATTCTTAACTTTTCCATACTATATATCCAAGACATCTCATTAATAGTTAATCACTTCTACTTCATTTCCTCTTCATTCTCTCCTAAATTACATCTTAATATCAACCATTAAAAAAATCCACGAATCATTGTTCATTAATCATACAAAAACAAAACATGATTTCTATCATTCACTATCATTTTAGTTCTTCTCATTTCAAGAACATTTTACTAGTCTTTTCTTTCACCTTTATTAAACCTTAACTCTCAATCTATTTTAGCCACATAAAAACCTATAATAAATGGTTTTCATACTCTAAAAAAACACATAAATTTCTGCACTGATCATGTACCATTTTCATTCTCAATAAATCTAAAAAACATCCCTATAATAATTCATAGATTATTACTAATCATAAACATTCATCTCTATTTATTCATCCATTATTTAGCATAAAAATCAACTCCATTTACACCTTCAATCTATCCCTAATGATTATCATAAATGTTTTTATTAAACAAACCCTCAAGATACTTAATATATCACTTACTTATTTTAACTCCAAATTTTGAAGATCAGGTAACCCTAGCCTTCTCTGAGCATCACACAATCGTCATCCTTTAAGTGGGAAAGATTAGGTTTTCTAGTGACAAGATGAAGGAGATAACATGGTCTTGAAGAAACAAAGTGAAGGATGATAGTAAGGTTCAAAGTTGAGAGGGTGAGAAGAGAGTGTCATGAATGGAGAAAGAAAATGAAGAAGATGAGAAAGATAGCTTGTAACTAAAATGAAAGAAAAAATGAAAGAAAAAATAAAAGTCAGTATTTCATTTGAATGTATCGATAGTGAGGTGTGTGGCAAGTGGCTTATCAGTTGTCACTTGTCACATGTCTTCTTCTTATGGTCTCTACTTGGCCCTTTTTAATAACTAGTCCATTTGTCTCCCAATTTGTAATCCAATTTTCACCCAATTTTCTATGTCACTTATCAAATAATCCTAAAGCCACTTGTCAGTTATTCCTACTACCTTTTGTCACTTTTTTTACTACCATTTATAAATTTTTCTTGCCACTTTTCATTTTTTTCTAGTCCAAAAATACCCATAATATCAAAAATCTCCTAATTTTCACCAAAAATTCTAAATTATAAATATAAATCACCAAATCAAAATTCATGACATAATAAATTCACATTATAATCATTCAAAAATCATTTCTACCTGGAAAATGTCAATTGAGAGCATGTACAGTCTTTGTAATGTGCACAATCAATTTTCACGTGTGTGTATGCTAATGGTATGCATAAGCATGAAATACATTTCCTAATTTCCCAATACTATTTATCATATACAGAAATCTAGGATTCTAACCCTTAGTATGGGAAAACAGAATATTACAGTGACTCTGGAAAATTAGAGTGAAATATGTGATTGTTGGGCCTCTACAAAGGTTCAGATTTATCTTCTTTCTCTTCATATTTCCTAATATTAGTTTTGTGTTTGCATTTAATGACTATTTCTTCTATTTATTTAGGAAAAGTGTGAGAAAGACAAGGCTAATGGAGCAAAAATGAAAAATCCTCACAACACTGGCTCCAAATCATTTATTGTCGTACGACAAGAATTTGTAAGTGTAATGTTTACAAGTTATTATTCTATTAGTTAATATAATATAATCTACTATGTTCCAATTTTTTTATTTATATAACAGAACCAGACTCAATTACATGGATAAGAGTGTAATAGGATTACACTTTACAAGCTAACACACTACAAGGAAGGTGAAGGCTGGATGTTTGAAAAGGCATAAAATAATTATGTAAGTATAAAAAATTTAATTTTACAGTCTATTTAGTAATGTAATACTAAGTCATAATATTTTAATTACATCTCGATTTTGTGTTTTAAATTTTATGACAAGATGCTGGAGTTATTACAGAGAACATTGTCTGACAGGAATGAGCCCGATGTGGATGACATTTGTAACAGTGTCCTTGGTACAAGATCAGGGTATATCAAAGGTCTTGGGCATGGCCCTAAGCCAGTTAGTTCATCATCGTCATGACTAGCATATGGAACGACACTTTAAGAGAAGAACCGATCGCTTAAGGCTCAATTACAATGTAATGAAGAAAACTTAGATCGTACTCAAGAAAAATTACAACGTAATAAGCAAAAACTAGATCGAACTAAAAGAGAGTTGACCAAGCTAAAAAAGATGGTCAAACAAACACTTGGGTCATAGTATGTCAGTAGTAGTGATGATGAGGAGTCTTAGTTTGTCGATAAATTTTATCTTAAAATTTGTAATTAACATTTAATTACATATTTTTGTATAAAATGCATTTCTTTTCTAGTTATGAAATATTTTTATTTTATTTTAATTTATTATTTAAACAATATGTCACCAACAATAATCGCAAAATGTGACTAAATTATAACTCAAACCATGTTAAAAACAATAACATGAACTAAAAATGTTGTTAATAAATACAATTAAATATCAAATTGGTAATAGGGAATTTAAATTTAAAAAATTATTCGTCACTAAAAGTTTTTAGCTACAAATATAAAATCGCCATTAAAACTTTTTACCTACGCTTTCTAGAATGTCTCTAATAACATTTAGCTACGCTTTAATTTTCGTAGCTAAACATATTTTGCTATGAAAACAAATCATCAGTAAACATTATTATCTACACCTAAGTTAACGAAGCTAATTACCTTTACTTACCAAAATCAAACGTGGCAATAAGAGATCTATGAATATTTCTCCTCTCGTCGCCTATTCTTATTAGCAATGAAGAAATGATCGTAGAAAAATCTTTTGGGAGATGATTCATTTAAAATGTCATTATCGTAGATAATTTTTTGCTGTTGGGCTTTTACGACCTTTTTTCAACGATTTTTTCGTCGCAAAAAAGTTTTTGTGACAATTTTGTTTCTTTCAGGGACATTAAATTTTATCGCTAATACCCTTCTCTATTGTAGTGAATGATAGTTTTGTAATGTGTGATTTGTAAAGTTTTTAAAAGAGTAATATTGATATGTTTGTGTGTGTGTCTGTGTTTGAGAGTAGTATTGTGTGGCTCCTATAATTCTTAAACCACAATTAATCAAATAGTCCCCAAAACATACCATTAATCATCCAATTCCTCATTAGTTTCAAAAGCCAGGATTGTTTATATTTTATACAACACAATTACCTAAACTGTCACATTAAAAAATATATAGAATCCAACAACTTTACTTAATTAATTTGTTGGCCCCACCTAAAGTCCACTTGATCCTTCCTGTAGACTGGGTCTATCAGCAATCACTCGATCTCCTAAAAAAATAATGGCAAGGGGTGAGCTGCCTACTCAGTAAGGATAACCGACTGTACCCTTAAAATCAAATAACTAAAAAAATATTATAAAATTAGTCAAGTGATTAAAACATTCTTATAATACAAAGACACACATAATTACTCATTTTAATCCAAACAATTAACATGTATCCCAAAAATTTTACCAAACGATGATTAACATAAAAATTAATACATAACTACCATTTATGCTTTATTTGATAATTAACTGAATTGCCTGGGCCCAGCTTAATCTAGTAGGCTTACATCCAATGGTCTGCCTGCTCATTACATCTCATCTCCTCATAATCACTCATTAACTGGACACGTAATTAAATGTATAAATATTAGCATAGGTATCTCAATTTTCTCAATCTCTTTTGATACCCCGGTATTATTCCAGTACCTAGCCATCGACACAAGATATCCCCAATAATTAGGATATCCTGATACCACTTTGGTACCTAGCCATCATTACAAAACATCCCTGAGACTCAGGATGCCCTGATATCTGTTTTACGGATAGAAACCTAATCAGCGCAGGTATCTCAATTTTCTCAATCTCTTTTGATACCCCGTTATTATTCCAGTACGTAGCCATCGACTCAAGATATCCCTAATAATTAGGATATCTTGATACCACTCTGGTACCTAGCCATCATTACAAAACATCCCTAGGACTCAGGATGCCCTGATATCTATTTTACGGATAGAAACCTAACCACCACTCTCTCATATCGACACAACCTAACAAATGTAGCTTATCCTAGGCAAGCCACTAATTCTCAATTTTCACTAATTATTCACAACATATTAGCCCCATCTTTATTTAATAACACATTTTTACTGAATTAACAATTAATACACTTCAATATACATAACAAAATATAAACACGAAACTCCTTGTAATTCATGTATGAAACCATTAATCAATAATTTAATTAATGACTAATTGAAAATATAATTTATTAATAACATACGATACTCTTTAAGAGTAAAGTCCAAAGTTATGCTTACCTCGTTTTTGGATTCAACTAATTGATATTTCCAATTACTACTTAATCGAACTTTCGGACCTAGAATTTACAAAATTCTATTAGACTAATTTAGGAAAATTTTCTAAACCAATTACATTTAATAATCCAACATTATTCTCTTTTTTAATTTATTCTTAATTATAAAAATAATAACCTTACTAACCTAACCACCATAATTACTAAAATACGCTTAACTAATTAAAAATCCCACTTTACCCTATCCATGTCAATTAATACCAAAAATGCCCTTCTTGTAACTAAATACCATATTTACTGTTTATTTTCTGCATTTCCTATTCTACTCCCGCATGTAACTTAAATTTTCAAAAGATGTCATCTTCTTCACCCTCTCCTCTTCTCCTATCTACTGTTCTTTTATCAAATTTTCAGCCACATTTTCTCCCTTTTTATCCTTTCATGAAACTTCAAATAGTCCACAACATGCAAGCCAACTATAAATTAGTGTAGGATGGCAAAAAATCACAAAAGTCATAAAATTGTAACTGGAAACTTACCTAAGTGTGATGGATTTTGGAGTTGTTAAACTCCACAACTTCCTCTAAATTTTCTGCAAAAAAAACATAAGGAGGGAACATATAAGATAAAGGTCACATGCAGAACAAAATAGTGCATTTAAATAGACTTAACAGCTAGAAAAGTTGATAGAAAAAATGAAGGAGATGGTGATTTTCGTTGGTTCTATTCTAATTTCTAGATGCTACTTTTTTATGGCTTGTGGGTTGGGCTGGGCTGTTGGGTTGTTTTAATTTATTTTGTGGGCTTTACAGTTCTCCCCCCTTAAAAGAATTTTGCCCTTGAAATTAAATTACATACTTAAGGATCCAAACAAATGAGGATATTGACATCAAACTTTGTCCTGTAGCTTCTAAGTCACCTCTTTGGGGGAACGATGACGACTCCATAAAACTCGCCCCATTGGAATCTCCCGTCTCCTTAATATCCTAATTTGTCTATCCAATATCTCCACTGGCCCTTCCATATAAGTCATGTCATTTGTAACTTTGATCACAGGCCTTGATATAACATGACTAGGATCCGATCGATATTGTCTCAATATTGACACATGAAACACTTCATGAATCTATGATAACTTTGATGGTAATGCTAATCTGTAAGCTAAGGGCCTCACACTTTGTACAATTTCATATGGCCTGATATATCTTGGGCTCAACTTCCCTCTCCTACCAAGCCTCAGAATTCCCCTCCAAGTTGATACCCAAAGAATACCCTATCTTGTACTCCATCTATTGACAATGTTGATCGTCATATTTCTTTTGCTGATCCTAAGCTACCTTCAAGCATTGCCTTACTACCCCTATTATCTCCAACGTCTCTTAAACTAACTCTAGCCCCCTAATAATTTGGCTCCCTCTATATCCTAACATATCGGATCTCTACACTGCTTGCAATATAATTCCTCAAATGGTGCCATAACGATGCTAGAGTGATAATTATTGTTATACACAAATTCCATCAAAGGTAGACATTTATCCCAATCACCCTCAAAGTTTAGCACACAAGCTCTCATTATATCCTCCAATGTTTGAATCGTATGCTCCAACTATCCATTTGACTGAGGGTGAAATGCAGTATCAAATTCAACCTAGGCCTTAAAGTTGTTTGTAAACTCCTTCAGAATCAAGAAGTAAATCATGGATCTCAATCTAATACAATAGACATTAGAATTCTATGTAACCTTACAATCTCATTTACATACAACTTGACAAGCTTATCCAAGGAATCAGTCTACTGTACATGTAAGAAATGAGCTAATTTAGTCAACCTATCCATAATCACCCAAATTGAATCATATATAAGAATGGTCTTTAGTAGCGTTACCATGAAATCCATTAAAATTTTCTCCCACTTCCATGGCAGAACAGTTAAAGGTCTTAATTTTCCTACTTGTGCCTAAGTGATTTTACTGATAGGTTAAATAGTTTGACACAAACTCTACTACATCTTTCTTCATTGTTGGCTACTAGTAATAAGGTCTCAAGTTTCAATACATTTTTGTAGTACCAGGATGCATAACATATGATGCACTGTAAGCTTCCTTCAAAATCTCCTCTCATAATCCATATACATCAAGTACACAAACTCGCCTCCCAATCACCAACACTCCATCTGCTCTTATTGAAAAGTTAGTCCCCTACTCTATTGCGCTCTCCCTCTCATCTGCATCAGATAAAAATCATGAGCTTGAGCCTTTTTGATCCTTTCACCCAAATCTGGTTAGACCTGTAATGTTTCCTATAAACCACTTGCATAATCAATCTCTAATTTAACATACCATGCCCTCAACTCGACCAATGGTGTCATATTGTGTCCACTCAAATTAGCCATTATTCCTGAACTTTTCCTACTCAAAGAATCTACCATTACATTAGCCTTCCTCGGATGGTAATCAATAATACAATCATAATCCTTCAACAACTCGATCCTTCTTCTCTGCCTTAATTTTAACTCCTTCTAAGTTAAAATATACTTAAGGCTCTTGTGATATGTAAGGATTTGGAATGTCTCCCCATACGAATAATGTCTCTAAATCTTAAGTTCATGCATAATTGTTGTTAACTCGAGATCATGAGTGGGATAATTTAACTCATGTGATCTTAGCTAACAAGAGGCATAAGCTATCACCTTTCCATGTTGTATCAATACACACTTCAAACTTATCCTCGAAGCATCAATATATACCTCAAAACCTCCACCACTCAATGGTAACACCAAAATTAGGCTAGAAGTTAATCTTCATTTAAGCTCCTCAAAACTCTCCTGACACTGATTGGTCCACTCAAACTAAACTCCTTTCTTCAGCAGTTTGGTTAACGGGTTATTTATTATCAAAAATCCTTTAACAAATCTCCAATAATACCCAACAAGTCCTAAAAAACTCCTTTCCTCTTAGGTGATTTCCACTCCACAATTGCCTTTACCTTAGCAGGATCAAACATTACTCTATCTCGAGACACCACATGTCCAAGAAAAACTACCCACTCCATCCAAAACTCACATTTGCTCAACTTTGCATACAATTGTCTCTCCTTTAAAATCTATAACACAATCCTTAAATATTGCTTATGCTCCTTATTACTCCTTTAATACACCTATGTATCATTAATGAACACTATCACAAATTGATCCAAATACTCTTGAAAATTCCTGTTCATTAATGCCATAAAGGTGGCTAGTACATTAGTCAACTTGAAAGGCATCACTAGGAGCTCATAATGGCTATACTAAGTACAAAAAGCTATCCTAAGAATGAGCTTGACTCAGCTATCCTCAGTTGCCAATATCCCGATCTTAAGTCAATCTTGGGAAATATGACAACTCCTCTCAGCTAATCTAAAAGATCATCTATCCTCGGCAACAGGTACTTATTCTTCACTGTCACCTTATTTGGTTGTCAGTAATCTATGCATAGCCTCATACTACCATCCTTTTTCTTTACAAATAATACTGGAGCTTCCTAGGGCGATGTACTCGGTCTAATAAACCCTTTTTAACAACTTCTCTAACTACCTTTTCAACTGATTTAAGTCAACATTAGACATCCTGTAAGCTGCAATGGAAATTGGTGCAACTATAGGAATAGTCTCAATGGTGAAATCTATCTCTTGTTGAGGCAATATACATGGTAACTCATCTAAGAGTATCTCCAGAAAATCCCCCACCATAGGAATATCCTTTAAACCAGGACTCACCTCCCTCATATCTATAATATGAGTCATATATTCCTCACACCCATCTAATATCAACTATCTAGCTATCGTAGTAGAGATTGTAATATCCCATTTTCCTATACTAAGGGTTAGAACCTTAGATTTCTGTATATGAGAAATATCAGCGAGAAAATAGGAAATGCATTACATTGACTTGCATATCACTAACATAACCATACACGTATGTGATTATTGATTTTTGTAAACATTACAAAGATGTACATGCACTCAATTGGCATTTTGGGGGTATAAATGATTATGATGTGAATTGTGAATTTATTATGTCGTGAATTTTGATTTGGTGATTTATATTTATTAATTCAAAATTTTTGGTGAAAATTGAGAGACTTATGAAATTATGTGTATTTTTTGGACTAGGAAAAATGCCAAATGGTAAGACAAATTGATAAATAATAGTAGAAATAAGTCACACATGACAGTAGAAATAATTGACGAGTGGTATTAGGACTGAGAAACAACACGTTAGAGCAGTCACATTCACTTATATGACATCAATTTTAAAAACAAAATATCTAAAAGATTAAACTCCTCATTCCATTGATAAAACATAATATGCTGTAGCTTTTCATACATAATCCAAATGTTTCCAGTATCAAAAGCTTATAAGAGTGTACTGCTCCTTTTACAAATTATACTACATGGATGAGAAACTATACAAAAGATTCTAGCTAAACTCCACAGTCTCAACTAACCGGCCTTTGAGCCATTTCTTGAGGTAAAAAGCAGTACTAGATTTCTTCTAATTTGTCTTTGAAGCTAAGTCTCCTTTCTCGTACTTGAAAAAATTTGTTGCAATTTTGATGAGTTTTGCAAACTCAGTGAGCAAGCCATCACTGATGTGCTCACTTATATAAAAACACAGAACAATTCACATTTCAAATTTTTGCAATCAAATCACAACACAATTATAGAATATCACATCACCTTTTATTTCAGAATAGTTCATTTCAACATTCAGATCATATATATCAATTTGTATATGCAATGTACATGGACTCACATTCATTGTTACTTTGTTATGACTGAGTGCCTTTTAACTATTTTGTATCCATTGTGGATACCAGGTTTATTGATAACTATCCCGTATCTTTTGTGGATACCAGGCTCATTTTACATATTGAGCCTATGGTTCTTATACACATTCTGAGCTTTAAGCTCTTTTTCACTGGCTACTCCGGTAACAACTGCCTTTATCTGCTTATGCATATTGTGTAATGAAATACAGTAAAATCAAATATATTTAATCAATCACTTTTATTCAGTTTACACATTCACTTTCACATTTTCATCAGACCTAACTCTGGCATTCAAAAACTTGGTTGAGAACACTTATTTCTTTCAAATTCACATTCAATGAAGCATTTCCAATACGATCTCAGTTATCAAACTCCTCGGACCATCCATGTCTTGCATTTTACACATTTACATAATTATCAATTCAATAATAGAAATTTAGGCAAATACAATTATTCCTAGTGGGAAAAATCTAGGTTACTCAGTACGTACCACATAGCTATTACCTTGATGTCCTGGCAATGTCTAGATGTTGTCATTCTATTTTCACTTCTATATCATGCAATACACACATTTATACACATTACTAATTTGTTCAATCATAATAATATTCAATCATACACATATGTATATGTTTTATGTACAATGCATGCTCAATGACATTCTCGGGTATGTACCCTTAATCATAAGTCTTGATCATTCAACCTTTATCACATGGATATGTCTAGTTTACACTTCGGTTTGTACCTTAATTTACTAAACCTAATCATATCAATCACTTTATCAACCCATCAAGCATCAATTAGCTTCATTTCAAGCCTCATTCAAGCCTAAATGCATCATAAGAAAGTATCTTATCATTAGTTATTTCAAACATCACTTACAAGACAACATTTCTCTCTTTGTGCCTGCCCACAATCGTGGTAGACCTTCCCACAATCGTGACAGAAGCTTATGGAACTGGCCACAATTATGGGGACTCTTCCATGATCATGGCATAACCCAAATTTACCAGGTCACGATCGTAGGGACTCTGCCACGATCGTGCTCTGCCTTTTCTTCCTTCATTTTTCCATAAATTCCATAACATAAATAACATCATTAACACTCCAATTTTTCCATAATTCATGTCCATTTATGCACCTTCATTTTATACTAATCTAATTACCATATTAGTTGCATTCAAGTCCTTAAAAATCTATTCAATTAAATCATTATCATTTACTTAATCCCTTTATTCTTGTAATCCAAACTTTTTCCACATTCTTAACCTTTCCATACTATATCCAAGACATCTCATGCATAGTTAATCACTTCTCCTTCATTTCCTCTTCATTCTCTCCTTAATTACATTTCAATATCAACCATTAAAAGAATCTATATATTGTTGTTCACTAATCATACAAAAATCGAACATAATTTATATCATTCACTATCACCTTAGTTCTTCTCATTTCAAGAACATTTTACTAGTCTTTTCTTTCACCTTTATTAAACCTTAAATCCTAATCTATTTTAGCCACATAACAACCTATAATACATGGTTTTCATACTCTCAAAAATAGTGCATAAATTTCTGCACTCATCATGTACCATTTTCACAATCTATCGATCTCAAAAACATCCCTGTAACAATTCATAGATTATTACTCATCATAAACACAAAAAAAGACATGAATATATCCATTTATTCATCCACGATTTAGCATAAAAATCAAATCCATTTACACCTTCAATCTATCCCTAATGATCATCATAAATGCTTTTATTAAACAAACCATAAAGATCCTTAACATATCACTTACTTGTTTTAGCTCCAAATTTTAAAGATCACATAACCCTAGCCTTCTCCAAGCATTGCACAATCATCATCATTTAAGGAGGAAAGATTAGGTTTTCTAGTGACAAGATAAAGGAGATAGAATGGTCTTGAAGAAACAAAGTGAAGGATGATAACAAGGTTCAAGGTTGAGAGGGTGAGAAGAGAGTGTCGGGAGTAGAGAAAGAAAATGAAGAAGATGAGAAAGATAGCTTGTAACTAAAATGAAAGACAAAATAATAGTTACTCTTTCATTTGAATGTATCGAGAGTGAGGTGTGTGGCAAGTGGCTTGACACTTGTCACTTGCCACATGTCCTCCTCTTATGGTCTCTACTTGGCCCTTTTTAATAACTATTCCATTTGTCTCCCAATTTCTAATCCAATTGTATCCCAATTTTCTATGACACTTGTCAAATAATCTTAAAGCCACTAATCAGTTATTCCTACTACCTTTTGTCAGTTTTTTTACTGCCATTTATTAATTTTTCTTGCCACTTGGCATTTTTCCTAGTCCAAAAATACCCATAATGTTAGACCCCGTTTTCGGAGTCCAACTCAGAGGTCATATCACAAAACGTGAGCTTATTACCCTGTAGGGTTATTTCAAGAACCCTTATTTGCCAACTATTTGGAATCATATATCGCGGGCGTAATCCAAGGAAGAACACCTTAACCATTATTAATTCATCTCCATGCTTTTATACCATAACATATCTTACTTATATATCACCACAATTCCTATTTAAAATTCATCCATACATAAATCATAATTCATTAACATAAAAATATAAGAGTTTTTCACAAAGCCATAAAGGCATTTCAACCCACGATACATCCATATGTCATTATCCCAAAATACATATGATGCTTGAACTAATAATACTTGAAATGTAACTAAAATCCTCATTACTACAAAAAT
>JAOQMS010062290.1:0-51730 GCA_027563885.1 Erythroxylum longipes
CGGGAGTATATCTATTGCATATGAGAGAGAAAAGAAGAGGTCGGGATCAGTTCGCGTCTGCATTAAGTCTCCTTATTTTTGCACTGAATTGTATATTCCGCAAAATGTTGTATTAATTGTAATCGAACATTATAATTTGTAATTTTTATAATTGACTATTTCAGTTTGTAATAATTTTGAACAATTGGAAATGTCTGTATTGTGTAATTTGAAATGGGCCCAAGTGGCTAATAAAAGTTGCTGTTGCTTTTATTTGTGTTTGTATCAAATGGCAAATGGTTATTAATTCAAGTGAAATAGTTTGTGTTATTGATTTTCTACACTTTACGTTTATGGTTTTCAAAAAAAATTTATACCGACTATTTAAGTGTTAAGTGATGTGGCACGCCACCTTCGCGGGGCACGGATTCGGATATCGGGTTCGGGTCCAGCGGGAGTTAGGGTGCTACACAAAAGACCCGTGGGCTTGCGGAATTTACCAATGTTATAAATAGTAAACTTAGCATGTGTAACCTTGTGACCAAGTTTTGGCGCCGTTGCTGGGGAGGCGATTAGTTTAGTTCTTTAGTCTAAGGCATTTTTCCATTTCTTTGGTTTCTAAATTAGGTTAAGAAAAAAAATTGGGGTGTAAAGTAAAGACACATCAAGACATTTTAAAGTGAGAGTGAGACATCAAAAGAGCTAGATGCCAATAAGGAATGGAAAGAACGATGATGAAAAATAAATATTATAGGGAGCAAGGAAGTTGTACGAATTATAATGAGGCAAAGTATGGTTGCGGAAGTAACGATATTTATGGGAACACGTACAATCTGGGATGGCAGAACCACTCTGCCACCCCAGATTTCCATTGGTTCAATAATTTAAGGACTCACTTAGGACATCAAGACCTATCAGGATTTCAGCAAAATGAGACAAGTTCATGGGATTCTAAATTGAACAAGATCCTAGATAAGCTCACAGACATGGAAGAGGGCCAGAAGAGACTGAAAGAGAAAATTGATCGAGTAACAGAAAATCATGCCGCTTTTATTCACAATCTGGAGATTCAAGTAAGACAGCTTTCTAGGGATTTCTGCAAGCAAAGTGTAGAAAATTATCTAAGCAATATAAATGTAAATTCAATATTGCAATATCAGGCTATCACACTTAGGAATGGGGTAGAGCTAGAAGAACCAGCAAGAATTCAAGCTAATCCTGACCTTAGACAAGACCAAGAAGTCAAAGAAAAGGATAAAGAAGACAACGTTAACTTTCCCTATTATCCACCAATTCTTACTATATCATCTTTGAACATCGAAAAATATTGGGTGGATGTCTATAAAGAGAACTCTAATTTTTTTATGGATGAATATCAAATGACATTTAACATGAATGAAGTAATTAAGAATCCAAAATTTTGTAGCTCATTCAGGATAGTTGATGTGTTCGAATCTTATGATGAACCAGAGGATGAAGAACAGATGAAAGCAAACATCGAATTTGAAGACGCGACAAAAGTCTCTATTCATGAAGCAAAAGAAGCAAAGGAGATGAAGGTGATGAAGGCAGAAGGAGAGCAATTCACCTATATATAAGACAAAATGTTGGATTTAATGGAAGATTCAGGGAATTTTGTTATTCCCTGCTTTGTTGACAGTTCAATTAAAAGAAGGACATTATTAAGTCTAATTGGTTTTTGTAATGTTATTAACATTGTCCTTCTGATTATTCTATAATATGTAGCTTACTTACAAGCTGCAAAGCTGATATTGAACAAACAGGGTGGAAGCAAGCTGCTCATAATTGATCCTGACTGATTTCTAATGAAAGAAGGACGTTGAGCTACCGACGTTAAAAGAAGCACTACATGAGAGGGAACCCATGGATTGTCAGCTTGTTTGATTTTTAGATAGTTTAAATTTTGTAGTTAGGTCAGTTGCTTTCAAATAAAATCAGAAAGGCAAGCAACTTCTACATTAGTTAGATGACCAGGAAGTAATCGAGGAGAGGTGAATGAGCCTTAAATAGTTCAAAAGTGACTCAGAGAGGTGGAAAAGAACAAAATAAGAAAAATGAAGAATTGTTGGAAAGTTGCAGGCCATGTTCGTGGCCTACAACTGGAGAGAAGAAGGAAAATACTGTCAGTGGTAAGCCGTTGGCCACGATCATGGCCTGCAACTATGAACAAACAAGGGAAGCATGCAAATTTTAAAAAGAACTTTTACCATTTTACCCTTACTACCACCTATATATTCAGTTCTATCTTCACTTTCATTTTCATTTTCTCTCTAGAATTCAAGCATCCAAACACTCTTACATCTCTCTAGAGTTTTTCAACCCCTAAATTTTTTCCAATTTCTACCAAAATCATGCCACGCATTAAGCAATCAACCTGTCAGGAACCATTTTGGCGATGACAAGTCATGAGATGGGGACAAAGAAATCGAGCAAGAAATTTCAGAGCACCATTTCCAATTTACACCGAGGAGGAAGGTACTCTTTTTTGTTCCCTTAGTTCTAAGCAAATTGTATTTCCCAAGTATTTTGACTATGACACATTAGATAGGCTCGAATTGTGTGAGCGGATAGAAAACCTAGCCGAGAGGATCCAATAGGCTCTATTTATTCACTGGAATTTTTCACAACCCTGACCTTTGACCCTAAAAATTCAAAATAATCGGGGTTTAGATTGGGAGGACAGGCATATGAATTGAATGTTGAATCATGTGTAAGATGTGTGGATTCCCTGAATCCACCATCATTGATCAATATGATGACTTTGGTCCTTCTCAATACTGGCATGAGCTTACTAGAATTGAGTGATTCAATGCAAAGAATGATCACAACAACATCATATAGTCCCATGAACACTTGTTGCTGCACAAATTTATGTGTCAGTTGGTTTTTGACAGGATCGAAATTGACAAGTGTTCTACCAAGGAACTCTTTATACTGTGGTGCATGGACCATAGTATTCTAGTATGCACATCCACCTATGTCCTGAATGACCTTACTGCGATTCGTGAAAGTGGAGCAGCTATCTTGAAATGGGATACATAGTGTCTACCATTGCAAAACATTTTGGTGTGGAATGGAGGGGATTAACGGTTCACCTCCCCAACTTCCTCAACCACCATCATTTATTCTGGGATGAGATCATCCATTCCACAAACATGACATTGAGGGACATCAGCCAAAAGACACATGTTCAAATTAGAGCATGTTAGGCGAGCTCAAGCTCAACACCACCCGGACAGGCACAAAAAGAATCCACAAGTAAAGAATCCGAGGACAAAGAGGAAGAAGAACAAGGCTGGAAGAAGGTGTTGGTTGTATTCACAGAGACTAATAAGACATTTGCAGAGATGGCGCGAACACAACGACGCTAAAGTCGGGATATCTGAAGGATCCATTAGTATTTCGAGTCTCAAGACGTTCAATTACTGCCTCTGACACCTTCACCACCTCCATCTCCTTAGGACTTATGCTTAACTCAATTTTTTCTTTTATTTAGTTAAATTTCTTTTCCAATTTTGCCTTTAGTTTTAGTTTTAATTTTTACGTTGATTTTTATTTGTTTATGTTTATTTTCAATTCTATCAGTTCTTTTGTTTTATATGTTTGTGTGTGCTTCCTGCTCACATTGAGGATAATGTGTTGTTCAAGTGTGGGGAGGGATTCTATGTTTCTTGTTCGTGAATGTGATTTTTCATACTGTATGATAATTATTAGGTTGCATTGTGTGAAGTGTGTGAATGTGCCAATGGCTTAGATTGAATGAAATTCATTTAAATTTGGACATAGTCTATTAGGTTGTGAACAATCATTAGCCTATGAAATTAGTGAATTAGGGGGCCTTTGGATAAATATGCAGCCTAACTAGGACTTAGTGTAAATTTAGCACCCTCTAGATTGTCACAATCATCCATAATTTGAGGTCTTCTAACTTAAATAGCTTAACTAGTAATTTTTTTATAAAAATGAACAGCTAAAAACAACAGGGTAGGCAATAAAATAAAAATAAAAATAAAAATAAAAAGAGTTTTGCTTAATAAATCACTATTCTGCTGACCTTCGGGTTATGAATAGAGCTAGTAGCCAGTATAAAACGTGATAATAGCTGAGTAACTGGATCAACAAGTATAAAAAATTTGTGCCTTCACGTAAAAAGGCTATAATGACGTTTCAACCTAGCTATTTAGTAAAATGACTTAGTTAATTAACCAGATCGACATTCATCACAAATGTTTGCCTCTAAGTAAAAGACTAAGTTTGGGTTTAAATAAATAAATGAAAAAAGGTGTGTGTTTTCGTTTTAAAACCCTACCAGACTTGTAATAAGCTTGAATTTTTGAAAAAACGTACTTAGGAATAGTTACAAAGTTTGAGGGATCGAAAAATTATTAATGTGTGTGTACAATTGAAAAGGGTAAATAAGTTAACACTTAGGTCTCTTTTAAGTTGTATATTTAGTTCAAAGCCTGTAGACACATATTTTGCATGTTAATGATTTGACATAACTGAAGGATTGTGTTCAAGATTAAATTCATTTCATGAAGATCAAAGCCATTGCCTCATTATTGCATTGCCATGAAGATCAAAGCCATTGCCTCATTATTGCATTGTGTGTTTTGTGTTTGTTATGTGTTGTTGTTTTGTTTGCTTGAGGACAAGAAAACATTTAAGTGTGAGGATGTTGATAGTTATCAATTGCATGATGTTTTAGGTTAATTTGTTAAGTATTTAGTGTGAATTTGAGTGTTGAGTATGTATTTAGGGTTTAATTATGTTAGTTTTAGTGTTTTAGTGTTTTTATGGGTTAGATTAAGTCTTTGAGCTTAAATGTTATATTTTCAGGTACCATGATGCATTTTTTAGTATTTCAGGGTAAACGGTGAAGAACAGAGAAGATTAGAAGAGTTTTGGACAAAAAAGCTAGCCCAAGATTGTGGCACAGCAAGCCACGATCGTGACAGGAAAAGATGAGCTAGCAGTAGCCAAGCCATAGTCATGCACATGAGGCATGATCATGATAAAAAGCCTCCAAATTAGGCCACAATTGTGCATATTGGGATGACCGTGACAGAAAGCTTAAGGCATTGGCCACGATCGTGGCCTGTGTCGAGCTAAACAAAACTCAAGTTTTGTAAGATTTTTTAGACCATTTCAACGCCAACTTTGACCTAAAGCCTTAAAAGTATAAATAGAGCATTACAAGTCTTTGGGGAGCTTGGAGAGTCATGCAAGAGAGCTTTGATTCAGTCAATTCTGAGAGAAAACCTAGAGAAAAATGAAGAGATTGAGGAAGGAGACAAAGGAAGAGAAACACAGAGAAGAGCTAGACGCGACGTACTTCTTGGAACAAGTGATTTCCCACTGTCGCCACCTCCCCAACTCTATTCCTGACATATTTTCCATTTATTTCAGTTTTATTTATATATAGAATTGAAATAGGTGTCGAAAATATATTGTATTGAATGTTGAGTTTATGTTTATACTTACCTTTGGATCTTGATTTTTTTAGATTAATAAAAATCAATTGATTGTGTTTTTATTGATTTATTTATGATTTAATTCCTATTCTTAATAACTTGGCAACAGATTGAGAGGGTGAGCTAAGTAAAAATAATCAATTTGGGCTAACGAGAATTAGGTGAATTGATAAGTAAATGATTAAATCAAACCGATAAAAGCGTGTAACGAGAGATCGAGCATAGGTTTCTTATAGGTTAGTAGACAATTTTAGAACTAATTTAGGTTTTGGTTTAATTACGAATCGAGGGATCGCAATTCCATAATTTAAATTAGGGATTATCAATTAGGGTTAAGAATTGTAACTCGAGAGAGAGTAATTCACCCTAGGACCATCTAAACCCATTAAGTCGATAATTTCATAATTAATTAGGTTTTCGTTAACTTCGGATCAAAATCCCCTTTCTTTCACTTGGTGATTTCTAGGTTGACTTGGATTGATTTTTGTGATTTGTTATCTTATTTAGATTTCTGCAACTCAATTCTTGAATTTATTGTTGATTGATTTATTTTCTGCATTAGTTTACTTAATTTCAATTATTGCAATTTTAGTATAACTTTAGATTTTAGGACTAGATTAGGCTTCCTCATGGGATTGATACCTTAAGTACTACGCAAACGACCCGTGCGCTTGTAGAATTTACCAAGGTTATAAATAGTAAAACTTACCGCATGTAACCTTGCAACCATTGGCCTCATGTGCTAAACACACTGGTAAATGCTTCATAAAGTCAAAGAAGCTTGGAGAGAAAATCCTTTCTAATTTGCACAAAATTATTGGAATTTCCTTTTCTAGTTTTTCCATTTCAGCCAACTTTATTTCAGATGATGTTAAGCTTTTGAAAAACAAACTTAATTCTATTATAACTTCCCAAACCTTATTCGGTAGCAACTCCTAAAATGCAATTGGAATTAGCCTTTACATAAACACCTTCAATAAGCATCACATCTAGACTATGACGTATCAAATTAGTTTTCCAATATGGCAAATCCTCGAAGATGCTTTGTTTTCACCAACCAAAATTTTTACTAATGCTTGTATTAACTTCATTAACTTCAAATTCTGTAACTTTCAGCAACCCCTTCATCAATTCCCGCAATATATTTTCACCAGCTTTATGAGGGGGAGGAGGTGTTTATACCATCCTATTCTTAATGAACTTTTTTTATTGCATCTAAATGGATAATCTAGAGCAATAAATTTTCTGTAGTGGTCAAATCAATATATTTCTCTCCCGTTTGGAAGATAGAACACATAACTACAATTGTAACAATAAGGACAAGCCAATTTCCTTATTGTGCTCCATCCAAAAAACATAGCTTATGCCAAAAAATCACTAATAGTCCGTATCAAAGCTACTCTCAACATATATTTTTGTTTTAGAGATACATCATATGTCTCCACACCATATTCTCAAAGATGTTGTAATTCAAATATTAATGGTTGTAAGATTACTCACACCATATCGTAACGTTAATCAAAATAAAATAACTAGACTACTACTATAGTAGTGGTGAGTCTAGGTCAATCCCACAGAGAGTATGTGTAAAGTTTTCGCAATTAAATTAACTGGTGTTTAGGTTTAAGGGGTTTTTTGAATTTTTCAAACAATAAAATAAAATAAAACTAACCTAATAAAAAATATTAAAGAAAACATGTGAAAATTGATAAAAGTGGGAAATTCGGTAAGGACTCAATTCTTTAGTTCTATCTTGGCCCTTATACTAACCAAACATATTTCATGGATTTATTGTTCTTAACCTCTCCTAGAAACTATCAATCGTGAGTTAATTATTAACCCAAAATTTCCCTTAGGTAGTATTTAATCCAGATACAATCGTTAACTAAACACAACCACCGAATAATTTAGGATACTATCTCTAGATTTGATTAGGTAATAGCATTATGGATTAGTAAAATTGATTAATCAAGGCAATAACCACATACGATGCGTCATTTAACCTAGGTCATGTTATCCCTAATGATTACGAATCATTAGTCACTATATATGAATTTCAACATAACAATTACGAATTATATCGAAATTCTAACAATAGTTTTGTAAATAAACGATTTAATGAACGCATTCTTTTCACAATACCTAATGGGTTCATATACAAATAATCGAACAATAACGAATGAACGATTATCCATACACAAAACCTAAATCAATTAACATAAGATAACATAATCAATTTTTAATGAGAGAAAGATACAAAAAAAATGGTGAAATACACTTAACTCGGATCATTGGCATCAAAGTCAACTCCAAACCGATGTCGAGACATCTAGCCCTCCACAGGTCTCTCAAGAAAATGCTTCAGCCCCCTGAAAATTTTCCCCAACCAAAACCCCCTGTAGCGCCTCCACTCTTCTGTTTTCTTTCCAACCTCACTATTGTTCACTTATGTGACAAATAAACTTTTTTTGTCCACGTTACTATTCACTCTTGTTTTTAACCCCTCGTTGTTTCCCTTGAATGCAGTCCTTGTCTACGTTTAATGCAGTTGTCTGTGTTTATGTAGGATGTCTGCGTCCTACGTAAAACGCCAATTGCCTTTTTTTTATGCTTCCTAGATGCTGCTTCATCGTTTCATGCTGTTGTGTTTTATTCTCCACTACGTCATCATTTCTGCTTCTTTTTATGCTGCATTTTCTTCATAGGCTGCTACCATCTTGCTTTCCATTAAATTGATGCTTTTGCATGATAAAAAAAATGCATGTTGCATGCTTTCTATTATTCTTCTTCTTTTTGTTTCATTTTTCTTATCTTCCTTTTGCCTTATAACTTTCTTCTTCTTACTCCACAAAGACGACTGAATATTAATCTTCAAAAAATGGCCCAAATATATTACTTTTGACTCACATTAACTTCTTTTCTTCTGAATTGTGCCTATGATTCAAATCAAGTATCTTAAGCAATTCAAATATCAATGGTTGTAAGCATACATCAATTTTATACTTTAGATTTGTAGACCCTAGCACAATCACCATCAAGAACATATATGGCTCATTTATACACATCCATAAAGGTGAATTATAAGGAGTAATTGGATTGTCCATAATGAATATTATTAGCTGGATTGACCAAAGGGTTGGAATCCATTCGTCAACAATCCCAACCAAACATTTAGACTTTTAACTGCAAACTCATAATGGGTGCCATTGAAATGTTTCCATGCTAGTGCATGCAATGGATGACTCATTATTCCATCTTCATGTTTATCTTCATTACGCTATCTCATGTGAGATGCAAAAACATTAAAAGCATATAGTTTTTGAAGTCTCAGAGCTAGCAGGAAATAGTACATCCACTTCTAGGGTACTAATTTCTATTTTATAGAATGCTTTCTAAGCTTGAACTTAGATTGACCACAAAATTTGAACTCTTGTAATTCCACATCATCTCTCCAATCCAACATACATCCCAATTTGAAACAATCAATTTTTTAAACAGGCAAACCAAGACCCTTAATAAGTTTCCTCAAATTGTAAAAACTGTTGACCATAGTATGATCAGAAGGCAATGATTCGTTATACCATCCAAAAATTTTATCAAAACTATAATTAGAAATATGTGCTTTAGACTTTATGTTCAATTTACAACAATTGAGTCATTGTCTCACAATTTAGCCATAATTCTTAGTCAGCTGAGTATAGTAAGTAAAAAAATTGTTTTATATATGGATTTAGTTCTTCTTCAAGATTTTCTATATTTTCCTAAAAGATATTACCAGCTACATCATAAATCATTTGCATGTAAGGATTTTCAATTGCACCCACATTATTTGTTCTAAATTCAATCCCCCTTCAAACTCATCCACATTTACTGATGAGTTTATATCATTATCGCTTGAGGTGCTACAAATCAATGGCTCTCTATGTCATGTTCACTTAAAATAATTTGGAAGAAACTCTTTTCTCAGTAAATGGCCATTCACTTCATCAATATGAAGGAAACAAATATGTTTGCACTTTTTACGTGGACACCTGATTTTTGAGCCATTCGTATATGTAGGTTGAGAAACATGCATATTGAATAGAAGCATCAAATCCCTCAACAAACTCAGGATTAAAGAAACCATCAGGTGTGAATTGTCTATACATCCAATATCTATCAAGATTACTAATTTTTGTAAAACTATAAATTTAAAAAAGTGATTTCATAGTTAGTATCTTTCATGTCCCCTAAATTTACAGAACATTTAACCTTTACCCAACATCCTTTTAAGTATTAATCAATTGAATTAATCATTTACAGTTGATTTCAATACTATGGTATATGGCATTGTTTACAACTGTGACTCCTAGGCTCATGGAATTTTTTACCGATAAGCTTCACGGGAGTTGCATCACAACTTTCCAGCCTATATACTGTCCTAGGGGTTTGTTACGCAAAGAATCATCATGTCTATTAAACCTATGAATTTCTTATGTTAATACTAATTTTGAACTAATCACATTGAAGTTGAAGTATTTATCTTTGAATTAATCACCTACAATTGATTTCAATACTATGGCACGTGGCATTGTTTACACCTGTGAATTAAGAAAGCAAGTTCTAGCTATGACTCTTAGACTCGTGGAATTTTTCACCGATAAACCTTAAGGTAGCTGCATCATGAGTTTTTAGCCTATATACCGTCCTAGGAGTTTATTATGAAAAGAACTGTCATCTCTATTAAACTTATGAATTTCTTATGTTAATACTAAGTGTGCATTAATCACATTGAAGTTGAAGTATTTATGTTTGAATTAATCACCTACAATTGATTTCAATATTATGGTATATGGTAATGTTTATACCTGTGGATCAAAAAAGCAAGTTCTCATTGTGACTCCTACGCTTATGGAATTTTTTACAGATAAGCCTGCCGGGAGCTGCATCACGAGTTTCTAGCCTATATACCATCCTAGGAGTTTACTATATAAAGAACTGCCATCTCTATTAGACCTATGAATTTATTGTGTTAATACTATGTTTGAATTAATCACATTGAAGCTGAAGTATTTATGTTTTAATTAATCACCTGCAATTGATTTTAATATTCTAGTACGTGGCAATGTTTACACCTATGAATCAAGAAAGAAAGTTCTCGCTGTAACTCCTAGGCTTATGGAAATTTTCACTTATAAGCCTTACGGGAGCTACATCATGGGTTTCTAGCCTATATACCATTTTAGGGGTTTATTATGCCTCAAATCATCCATAAGATCTCAAACTCATTCCATATACATTAAATACTTAGACTATTAAAGAAGAACATAAAACTAATCACTAATTATAAGAATATTTTAAACAACAATACAAAATCAAGACCTCCTTTGCATTTACACAAAACCTAAACACATTAGAATCATATTATTAAAGCAGTACATATGGTAGACATTAGTTGGACGAGTTACCTAGAAGGATGGACAACTACAAACTACAAAGAAGAAGGATGAACTACACCCTTTAATACAATATAGGGCCTGCGAAAAATAATATTTTGTATTTAATATAATACAATTATTCAATAGTTTTGTTATATTTTTAATATATTAAAGCAAGAAAATCAGAAAATAAGGTAATTTGAGTTTTGATATATAATGCAATACAGAGAAAATTTATTATTTAAGCTAAAATATAAACAGATGATGCTAATTAGTTAATTGGTGGGAATACACCGCTGTTTGAAAAGGAATGCAAGAGTATGCAAGATAAAAAAAAGACATCGTGAACATCAATTTAAGAATTTGAAGTTCAAATCCATCAGGCTCTTTGGCCAAATATAGCAAATTTATTAAAAGTAACATCATTACTGATCATAAATCTTGGAGCTCTATCTTTTTTCATGCACCGTAATCTATACCCTTTTAATCCAACAATATACCCAACAAGTATGCACTTTATCACTTTAGGCTCCAATTTGTAATTATTGACATAAGCATAAGTAAGGAAACCAAATATCCTCAAGTTAGAATATTAATAAGGTGTATCATACCAAATCTCTTGAGGAGTCTTAAAATTAATTGCACTTGATACATTCACCAAATAAGTAACAATGTTAATAACTTTCACCGAAAATTACTTTGGAAGACCAACCAATATAAGAGTTAAGACATTTAGTGACAATTTTTTTGCAATCAACTATTGTTTCGTCACAAATACGAGTTTCTTAGTGACAAGACAATTGATTGACACTATTGTTTGGATTATCTATGATTACTTTTTTTTGTCACTAATACAATGGTAATTGTGACAATTTAGTATCTTTCACAATTAAATTGTCACTATTAATATATTAATAGTACTAAAATTTATTTTGTCACTAAAAGCCTAGGAAATTTGGTGCCAAAATAATTTTGGTGGGAATTAATTATAATTTTGGTGGAATTAATTATAATTGTGACAAAACATACGTTGGTAACTAATTTTTTTCTATTTGTTGTGACAAAAACATAGTACGGTCACTAATATTATTTTCTTATTGTGATGAAATGTTTTATCGTCACATAATATTTTAGTTTTTGCGACTAAAAATGTTGTAAATAAATATGCAATTAATTAGTGTCTACTTCATATTGTCACAATAACCGAACTATAACTATGGTTAATACTATTCATAATTTAGTGACAATTTTTTGTGACTAACTATTTTTGTCATCACAAATACGAGTTTTTTCAGTTACAAGACAATTGATTGACACTATTGTTTGGATTATCTGTGATGATTTATTTTTTTGTCACTAATACAATGGTAATTATGACCATTTAGTATCTTTCGCAATTAAATTGTCGCTATTAATATATTAATAGTGTTAAAATTTATTTTGTCACTAATTTTGACACTAAAAGCCTATGAAATTTGGTGCTAAAATAATTTTGGCAAGAAAACATATGCTGGTAACTAATTTTTTTCTATTTTTTGTGACAAAAACATAGTTTGGTCACTAATATTATTTTCTTGTTGTGACGAAATGGTTTATCATCATACAATATTTTACTTATTGTGACTAAAAATGTTGTCAATAAATATGCAATTAATTAGTTTCTACTTCATATTGTCACAATAACTGAATGATAACTATGGTCACTACTATTCGTAATTTAGTGACAAATTTTTTTGACTAACTATTTTTGTCATCACAAATACGAGTTTTTTCAGTGACAAGACAATTGATTGACACTATTGTTTAGATTATTTGTGATGATTTATTTTTTTGTACCTAATACAATGGTAATTGTGACAATTTAGTATCTTTCACAATTAAATTGTCACTATTAATATATTAATAGGGTTAAAATTTATTTGTAACTAATTTTTGTCACTAAAAGCTTGAAAAATTTGGCGCCAAAATAATTTTGACAGAAATTAATTATAATTGTGACAAAACGTATGTCGGTAACTAATTTTTTCTATTTGTTGTGACAAAAACATAGTTTAGTCACTACTATTATTTTCTTGTTGTACTAAAAATGTTGTCAATAAATATGCAGTTAATTAGTGTCTACTTTACATTGTTGCAACAAATGAATTATAACTATGGTCACTACTATTCGTAACTTAGTGATTTTGTGACTAACTTTTTTTGTCATCACAAATACGAGTTTTTTAGTGACAAGACAATTGATTAACACTATTGTTTCAATTATCTGTGATGATTTATATTTTTATCACTAATACAATGGTTATTGTGGTAATTTAGTTTCTTCCACAATTAAATTGTCACTGTTAAGACATTAATAGTGTTAAAATTTATTTTATCACTAAGTTATGTCACTAGAAGACTATGAGATTTGGCGCTAAAATAATTTTTGCAGCAATTAATTGTAATTGTGACAAAACATGCACAACAACAATATAAGGAGATTTTAGATGTTTATGCCTAGACGCATCTAATAATTTTTTAAATAATCTAAGAATTGGTAGAGTTTTTATGCATTTATTTAAGAAAACAAAATTTGTCTAAAATATATATTAAAAAAGAATCTAAAACTTCTAAAATTTTCACAGGATAAATTGATTCTTTTTTTCAGTTGTAAATTAACTTTTATTAACTCCGGTTCTAATTTAATATAAGTTCTAAATTATATCTTGTTTTGTTTTATTGATAGGATAATTAAATCTCTCTTCATGCACGTCTACGCACGTCTCCTGTTTTCTTCCTCTACTGTTCTATTTTTGGACGACTTTGTTGTTTTTGGGTCCATGCATCTTTTCATTTGTCATCCCATACAGTGTTGTCTACGTTACTGTTATTACATGCTCCTTTTCATTCCTATTTTAAACCCTTTTCATTCTTCTTTTATTTCTTCTTTTAAATGACGTCATTAACTCTTTTTTAATTTTTTAATTATATTACTATTACTTTAATATAATTTTAATTATTACTTTAATAAAAATTTAAATTAAATTATAATTATAATTATAATATTGCTATTATTAATTTTATAAAAATTAAAATTATGTGTCATAAGTATTTCGTTGGCATTTTGGAGAATTAGGGCTATTTATCTATATGTGTAAATGAAGAAGAATAAGAAGGATGAGGTAGTAGAATTGAATAAAAATTAGTAGTTACACTAGATTATATGTAGGAATGGACACAAAGGAAGTATCATATGATGAAATAAATATCAACAAAATTATGTATTCATTTATATTAGTAGGAAATATTTACTAATTCAAATACAAATTATCATTATAAAATATTTAATAATTCAAAATAAATAAAAATAGAAATTTAGAGAATTTTATAAGACAAATTATAAGTTTACGTTTTTTTAAACATTAATAATAAAAGAAATAATCAACTAAAACTTGTTATCTTTATCTCTCACAAGTCACAATATATTGTTAATGAAATTTGATTGTTCGACAATTAAATATCTAACATTTTTATAAGAAGTAAAATCGCAAGGTTATTATATGCTATCTTTTTTAAAGGGAAAAATATACATTAGAATTTATATATTAAATTTATTTTTAAGTTATTTATATTAAATATGTGATTCATAAAATGTTGAAGGGAATTAAAACACTTTAAAAGAATGCGATCCCTTACTAGAGACTAGATCATTGCTAAATGGTCACCTATTAATTAATTTATAGCCAATACGACAATATTATGGAGCCATAATCAACTACTCATAGACAATCATCAAGCCTTAGGCACCAAACAACCGTATAAGTTTGATGAATTCTTTCAAACTTGCACTACAAGAGTTAAGACATTTAGTGATAAAAAACTTGTGACTAACTATCATTTCATCACAAATATGAGGTTTTTTGACATAACAATTGATTGTCACTTTTGTTTGGATTTACTGTAATGTTTTTTTTGGTCACCAATACATTGTGAATTGTGACAATTTAGTATCTTTACTAAAAATACATAATCTATATTTTATTAAACAACATGAAACCAACGGTCTCCGCTCTATACAAGGACTTTGAAGAACAACATGGCCTATAATTGTCATTGTATAGCCTTCATTTGTTGTAGTACTCACATTGCGAGTCAAAGTTACCACAAAAAATTGTAATTGTTAATGCTCATCTAAGTTTCATGATCTCTTTCAAACTTGATTCGACTATCTCATCTAAATTGTCTTCTTGCTCTGTATTCATAAATTTGACATATTTTTATTCTCTAATAAAGCTTAATTTTATGATTATTGTACAAATTTAGGGACTAGAAATTATGTGTCACAATTTTAATTTAATATTATTATTTACAAACAAATTTAAATGTTTTCTTATGAAATATTCAAACTACATATATTGATAATCCAAAAGTAATATTTTACATATCAATAGATATTTTCTAGACAAAACTTTGAAATAGATATGTATTTAAAATTTTCTATAAAATTTTCTATTTAAAATCAATTATTTTTATTAGATGAATAAAATCAATTTTTTTGTAACTATCCCATTAATATAATAGTATATGATAGAAAATAAATTAATCTCATCTATATTTATTATGTATTGTAAAAATATTAAATTTGATTTTAAATTTATAAAATATAAAATTTTACTATAAAAAATAAATTATGAAAAAATTTAAAAAATTTAACATGAAATAGTTTTTTTCAAAAATAAAAAATTGAATTAATAGAGTAAAATTGAAGAACTATGTTAGGAGAGTAATTAATCGTGAAACAATAAAATGACAACACAGTCCACTAACACCATACAATTAAACAACGAAATAGCAAAAGAGGAATTGATATTTTGGAAGAAGAGGAAACATGAACAATCACTGATTCAATAAACTCGTTATGCGTGGTGTCACTTATTCAAGAAACTACGAACGGTCACTTATTCAAGCGATTCTCCTCTCTATGGCATTGCAATCTTCTCTCCACATCTTCCAATTCCTCTGCTCAAATACTAGCAGGTAAACGGCCATTATTGTTTGTTTAACTAACCATAGAGCTACTCTTTCTTTGCCCAGCCCTCCACGCCCCCTTTTTTCTTTTGCACCGTGTTTTGGGACAATTTTATTTTTTCTGGCTGATGCATTTTTTTCCTTCACTACTTGTGTTTTGGGCCGTCTATCTGTTGCATCGTCATTTTATCATCTTTACTGATTCAATAGTTTTATTTCTTCTGGACTCTTCTTCAATACTGGGTTACTACTGCATTTTTTCCCTTGCTGTTGTTTTGCTTGTTGCTTATTCTGCTAGTTGAGTGTTGCTGGCGTTTTGGTGGGCTGTTAATGCCACGTGTGTGTTTTCTCTTCTAATGGCTATTCTTATTCTAGACCTTGCTGTTGTGTCATTTTTTTTATCTTGTAGCTGCTGATGTTTTCTGCTTTGGACTGCTGCATTTTTGTTCCTCTCAACAGCTACTGTACATTTTAACTCTTAGCTGTCGTTTTCTTCTGTGCTGTTGGTATTTTGGTCTGCTGCTCATCTGCTAGTGTTTTTTTCTCCTTGCTCTTTGCATTTTATCTGTTTTATGTCACCTGCGCTTTCCTTGTGCTCTTGTCACCTGTGTGCTGTCATTTTAGTTTACTAGAGTGTTGCTATGGTTTTGTTTATTTTCTTTGGTCCGTGCTATGTAGTTTTCTGCTAATGGACTCGGTGTTGTTGTCATTTTATCTTCCCAGATGTTTTGATGCTTCTGCTACCCATGACTACTTTTCTTCGTCCTGTTCACTTTTAATAGGTTGCTTTTGGATTATAAATCATTTATCACATCACCTTCACCTGCTAGAAACCTCAATCACCTTCACCTCTCGGAAACCTCCATCACCTTCACCTTAATGTGGGCAAAATTGCTTCGTCACTACTTATTAAAAAACTAAAAACTTTGTTAGAAACCCAGAAACTTGACAGAATTCTATAGCCCTTCGTCACTGCTTCTCTTTCGACCTCCACCACCCACCATTTAAGTCTCGAAAAAAAAGGTGAAATTCTAGGTGAAGCTGAGGCTACAAAGAAACATGTAAGTAATTTAGACAATGAAGTTAGAAGGCTTATTGAAATAGAAAAAACACAAAATGAGAAGATTCAAACTCAAAATGAGAAGATTCAAGCTCAGGATGTAGCTACTGAGAAGCAAGCTAAGGAAATGAAACAAAATTGAGCTATTTTTGAACATTAGGCAAATATTAGAGTAATTCTTAGTTTGTTACTCAATTCTTCTGCCTTAATTAAAGATCCATCAAGTGCCACAATATCAAATACCCCAGCTACTCATGTAAGTTTATAAATTTATAAAATGTAGAATAGTTAGTATCACTTCTTATCATTATCATTATATTATTATAAAATATTAGTACTAAATTTATATCTTAATATTTTATAAACTAATTAACTGTTTTTTAATTTATTTTGTAGGAAACAAATCAATAATGAACTTCCTCTTGAAGAATAGCCAACAAATTTTACCTTAGAAAGTTTTAGCTTAAATTAGTATGTTGTAGTTTGAGATAATTGTAATAAATAATTTTCTTGGTTATTAAAATTTCTAATTTTATTTCTTGGAAATTAAAATTTTGTACATTTTGGTGATTTTTAGGTATTTTATATATACTGATAATTTTTATTTGCTTGTCTGATAATATCTTGGCACTAAAAATTTGTATCATTAGTGATAACTTCTATTTGATAGCCACCAATGCAAAAAAAAATTATTGATTAAGTAATTAAATTGTTAAATTTAACAATATTATTTGTGACAAACACGAACACGTTAGTGATAAATTTATTGTAACATATATTCTTTATTTAGTGACAATGTTATTGTAACATAAAACTTTCATACTTGTGACGAAATCAATTAGACAATATAGTCACTGATGCAAATTTCTTTTACAGCTAATGTAATTTCATTGATGAATTGATAGTTTTATTTGTGATAACAATAAACACATTAGTGACAATAATTTTTGTAAGAACCAATTTTCATTTTTGTGACGAAATGATGTTGACACTTTTTTATCAAAATATTAGTGACCAAGAAGTAATGGACATTGATAAAAAAATTATTAGTGACAAATATTTTTTCACTACCTATAATTATTTTAGTGGCGATAATGTTGTAACAATAAAATGAAGTACTATTACGACTTTATTCGTCACTACTTTATATTATTAGTGTCGAAAAACTTGTCATAAATATGTAAAGTTGCTGTGACCATGTAGTGTTGTCACACATTTCATAGGTTTTAGTGTCAACACTTTTGTCACAATATAATGAAGTACTGTTACAACTTTATTTGTTACAACTGTTTATTATTTATGTCGAAAAACTTGTCATAAGTAAGTATAGTTATTGTGACCATATAGTGTTGTCACACATTTGATAGGTTTTAGTGTCGGCAATTTTGTCACAGCAAAATGAAGTACTGTTACGACTTAATTCGTAACTACTTTATATTATTTGTGATGATAAACTTGTCATAAATATGTAAAGTTATTCTACCCATATAGTTTTGTCACAAATTTCACAAGTTTTAGTGTCAGTATTTGTGTCACAAAAGTGTTGGATAATTGTGACCATTTTTTAAATTAGTCACTATTTCATTAGAGACAGAGGTATTTATGACATGAACTGATGACTTCAATGATTGGACACTATTAATAATAGTGACTAATATTACTACTTTTAGTGACAACTTTTACTTTCACTAAAAATACAATTTCTTATAGTGAACATTTAACCACTATATGAGTATTTAGTTTATCCATTTTATACTATACTTTATTGTGGATATAATATACAGTGTAGTGCCTCACTATAGCTTCCTTATAAAACTGATGTCTATTACAATTTTGAAGTCATTTTTCCTTCTGAATGTCTTGACTTATCTTTCAGTACATTTTCAAATATTGTCTCCCATTTCTTAAACTTTTTGAATACTTCATCCTTTAATTTCATAAAATGCACTCAGTACTTTTCTTAAGTAATCATCAATGAATATGAGAAAATAATTGCATCCTTTATGGGATTGAACAAAAGTTGGACCTCATAAATTTGAGTGAATATTATTAAGAATACAAGTTGAGTTATGCATGCCAAAACTAAATTTTAACCTAGGTTGCTTTCTCAAAACACAAGACTCAGGTCCAATAATATTTTTGTACTTCAAAACTCAAGTCTTTACTTACTTATGCGACTCAATCTACAATGCCACAACTCTGTACTACCATTATTCTCCCCTAATTATTAAGGTATAGCCACCGATTATAGTACTATCCTACTAATTAAGACAGACATTCTATATTATAATTTTCCTTTCATTATAATTATGACGCCCTTTATCACTTTTAGCTGCTTATCACCATTAAAAAACTCATATATCAAGAGTCCCTAAGGAAATAGATTCTTTCGAAGCTTAGGAATATACAAGACATCTAATATTCTAATAATCCCATCATACATTTGGAATTATACTAAATCACTACCTTTAATAAAATACTCTCCGTTATCATCCAATATGATAACACTATTCCATTGTTTGAAATGATAGAACTAGTCCTTGTTAAAGGTCATATAACAAGATGTGCCATTATCTATCACACACCAATTTGCACAGTCAAAATTACTAACAGTCAAATAACTATTGTCTCTTCCATCCTCTTCATCAAAATTCACTTGCATTACAATAATACTCACTTTTCTATTAAAGTTCCTATTCTTTTTATATTTAATGCATCAAACAATTATCCATTGTTTTGGAAAGTGACTTGCACTTATTTTTAATACCATTTTCCTTTCTCTTATATCTATTAATGACCAAACCTAAATTTGATCAATTTTCATATATATCAAAGACATTTTTCTTTAATCATTTAGATTTCGGAGCATCCTTCACACCATTAGTATAAGTAATCTTTCTCCTATATAATATAGTATCAACAAAATTTATATATTAACTAGAGATTGTTTCTATACATTGCACATGATTCATAGGATATTTAGACATTTAAAACAAGGAGAAAACCATTAAAGAGACCACTTAGAATTTTGTCAAACACTTTAAAGGCATGATAGATTCATCCTAAATAACCTAAGCAAATCATGTCTTTTGCCTTCCTCAATGTTTTCCAGAACAATGCAAAGACAAATACATGACAAATAATTGAAATAAACACAAAACACCCCAAAACCTCCTAGGTTTGTGCAACATTTGAACATATGTAACAACAATAATGTGTATAGAAAAATCACAGAGAACAAATGCTGAATGACTTACCTCTGCCAAATGATACAAGGACAGTGGCTGGAGAAGACAGAGATGCAAAAACTCAAATGAGGAGAATAGGAATCGATGACAGAAAAACAAAAGAGAGGAAAATATAGAAAATAAAAATGCAAGGGAGAGGGAGGGGGTCCTCAGGTTGGTTAAATGCATACACCAAATAACATCATTTTCATTTTATTGAAAATGTTGAAGCTGAAGGAAACGATGACGCTTACTTTAAAATTTACCAACATAATTTACTAACAAAATGTTTTCTGTCAGTACACTCAAAATATGTCTTTTATCTTTTATTAAAAACATTGAAGCTGAAGCAAATGACGATGTTTACTCTAAAATTTATCGATGGAGCCTACTGACAGAACAATTTTTGTCGGTGCCAAATTTATTTATTTCGCTAAGCATTCTCACCTTCTTTGCCAACAATAATTTTCTACCATCGCTATATTCAGTCAAAAAACTTACCAAGGTGATTTCCCTCCATATTTATTGACAGATATTTTTCCCATCACAAAATGAAAATTTTCTCGATATTGTTATCAATGAAAAATGATTTTTATCGGTAATTTTCTACGGTTTTATTTTTTCGATAATTTTCCATTACTAATTACTAATTTTCTTGTAGGGATAGTTTATTTAAGAATACACTAAACATAATTTAAGAGTTTTCTTTGTTTCGATGAGAATTATGGTGATCATACTCCTTATAACTTGGGTTGTAATCTGCTGGTTTTGGTTCAGGTCGAGTTCTTCTTACTTGATTTTGAAAATGATCTTAAGGCTCTAATTCCTTGTCATTTTTATGTCGTTTCTAGCCTAAGGTTCAAATTATTTAGAATTAGATTTTTGGCTCTTGAAATTAAGTGTTATTTACCTTTTCATTATTTTTTTATTTGCTCTTATGCCATTCACCTTCAATCTTATTCAATTCTTTCTATTCGTACTTCTTATCCATTTAGAATTCGCTTTGTACGTTCTTCTTCAATCAAAGTTGTTCCATTCACTTGTCTTTAGTGTTTTTTAGTTTATCCACAACCTATATGCATAATATAAAAATAAAAATTAAATAAAAATAAAAATATTAAAAATAAAATGTTTGCATTTAAATCCAAATATCATATATTGAAAATCCTAGTTATGAAGTGTTTTAATGTGTTATAAGTTGTGTAATCCTTGTCTTGCTATAAAAGGATTATTAGTTTTGATTTATCATTGATATCATCTTATTGACTTTGATTTCTTTGTTCTTTTTTGTTAGTTTCATCAACCAAAATTATAAACTCCATAGTTGCTTGCTATATTGGTAAAATCATTGATACACAAACTTCTTCTTAAAGATCTATAAGGGGAAGCTGAGTGGTAAAAGGGAAGATTTGTGAGATTATCATTTAGAATGTAGGAGAGTGTGATAAAAAAAAACAATTTGTTTGTTACTAATGTTTTCTTTATAGGTTCAAATATTAAGTAGCAGTGGAGTTAATATAGAAATAATTCTTAAATTGTTTTTAAATACTATTCATGCTAATTCAAGATTCTAAACATGAGGTTGAATATATTAGGGTTCCCATCTGGACCTAAGTCCTTCAAAAAACACATAATTAACGAGGAGATTGAGGAGGATTCTGATTATGATGAGGCTAGCGCTACGAACAGAAAAGGTCTATTTTTAAATGAGATAGAAATTTAAGAATTATTAACATGAAAATACTTTTGTTTCAAGGGAAGAATGATAGTAGGAGAAAAAGAAGAATATGTGTTTGCCTATTATAATTACTCTAAACAAAAGAAGGCTAAACAAGTAATCATTGAATTTATGAATTATGCTAGTATTTGGTGGGATTAGTTTATGATTAATAAGTTTAGTAATAGTCAAATTTCAAAAACCTATTCGATTGTGGGAAGAGATGAAGGAAATGATGCAGAAGAAGTTCATACCTAGCCATTATTATAAAGGCTTATATAGAACGTTGAAAAGTTTGATTCATACATTAAGGAGGACTATGACGCGACTATTGCTAGATTCATACCTAAATAAGGACTATAAAGTGACTATGGCTAGATTCATAGCTAAAAGAGGACTATGGAGCAACTATGGCTTGATTTATTGGTGGTTTAAATTAGGAGATAATTGATGTAGTGGAATTGTAACACTAAATGGAGATGGAGGATTTGTTGTATAACACTATCAATATAGAAAGGCAACTAAAGTTTAAGGGTGCTTCCTAATCAGGTTTGAATTCTATCACTTCGAGGAGTTTAAATTCTGAGGACAACAAAAATACCTTAAAACCTAAAGAAGATATAAAGAACAAGATCCTGGTTGATGTTTCAAAAGGTAAAATTGAAACTAAATCATCTTTTAAGTCAACTGATTTTAAGTGTTTCAAGTACTAAAGATTTAGTTTTAATTTTACCTTTGGAAACATCAACCAAGTCCTTCATTTCACAAAGCTATCAATATTGAAAGGAAATTAAATTTTAAGGGTTCCTCAAAATATGGTTTGACTTCTAGCTCTTTGTGGAGATCAAATTTGAAGGAAAACAAAACTACTTTAAAACCTAAAGAAGATATAAAGGAAAAAGACCTGGTTGATGTTTTCCACAAATCCTCTCGAAAGAAAGGGGTGCCTTTAGGAATGTTGATATAGGTGGTGCATAGTTATTATCAGCACATGTTGTAAGTTGTTAGGTTAAGTCCCATAACGAGCATAACCCTCATGTTTAGCTGCTAAATCATCTTTTAATTCACCTAATGTTAAATGTTTCAAGTGCTAAAGATTTTGTTATATTTCTTCTCAATGTAGAAATAAAAAGCTACCATTGTTATGGATAATAGTGTAACATACCACTCTTATAGAGTATGTGTCTGAATGTATCGACGATTGAGAACATACTCTACGAGGATGGCATATTAAGACAATCGCATTACCAAATTTTAAGCCATCACATATCAAAAGCATTTCAAAAATTCATTTTGAACCATTTCATTAAAAATTCATTTTGAACCATTTCATTCATAATCATATTAAAACATAAATGTCATTACACTTCAAATTTCACATATACATTTGACAATTGGTGAGAAATGTTATCTTGATGCATAATGAATAGAGGCATCTATACATACAGCTGATCTCAACAACTAACTCATGTCCAATTGCAGTAGCTATACTCCAATTAGTCTAACTGGATCTCCTATGAACCTGAAAATAAACATTGCAATTTTTATGAGTTTGCAAACTCAATGAGTGAACCATCATAGATGTATTCACTTAAGTCGGATACATAGAGACAAGTCATATCCTAATTCAACAAGTATTACATATGATCCAGTATTGAATATCACATCACATTTCATCATACCTTATTAAGTACATTAAGTTTATCATACTTTCATAAGTATATCAGGTTACCTAACATTTTATATCAACACATCCTCATTTACTTTTCAACTGCATTTCAAACAATTCAATAAGTTATTTCAATTCAATCATATCATAAATATAAGGATGTATATACAAATGCACATGTGACTCCATTTCATTTTGCTTACGCTTATTTATTGTCCCGTATTTGTTGTTGATATCACACTTATTTCATTTACTATCTTGTATCCGTTGTAGATATCGAGCTCATTAATAATTGAGCTTATGGATCTTTGCTAAACTGAAAGATCTTTTTCACATTGTTTACTCTTGCCACAACTCCTTTATCTAATCATGCATTTCAATGTGATGCATCATTCCATATGCCATGTTTCGTTACTTTTCATTCCTGTGTGCTTCTGTCATATGTAACAAATTCAACGGATCTAAGTTTGGTAATTCACATTCAATTGCTCACACATTTCATATTCCTTTTGGCATTTCACATTCAGTTGTTCTCACATTTCATATTTATTCTGGCATTTTACATTTAATTATTCTAACATTTCATATTCAGTATATAGATTAGATAGAAACATATGTAATTGAGTTTACACATATATGTTAACTCACAGTATGCTACAGATAAACTACTGCCTTGATGATCCGGCAATGTCTAGATGTTGACGATCAACTTATGAAACTATATTCATGCAATACATGTTAGGGTTATGTAAATATAGTGCCCTGGAAATCAAGTGTATTTACATATAACTTAATTTTCTTCCAATTACAATATTGTAATGAAAATATTTATTATTAATAAAACAAAAAAGTTTGGTTTTATTTGTATGAGCATAATATAACTATTCATAAGGTACCAAGGTTCATTTGTAAGTAATATACATATACATAGAGATGTATGGGAAACATGTATATTATTAGGATCTAAATTAATTGATTCACAGTCGAATAATCAAGTTGGTCCCTTAATTGTGGTTTAGACTATAGTGTTGTGATTTACCTCCATGTAAGTAAAGGATTTTACTTTAAGGGAATGATGAGCTTCAAATCATTATAGTAGTTGACTATTGGTAATGGCACTATTAAATGAATATGGAATTACGTATGCTTTTAAAAAATAAAGTGGGCCATTACTTTAATCTTAAAATATACACCTTAGCATTCATTTATTACGAACCACACTGAACTCATATGTGTTTCATTATAATTCTTGATATGATCGGAATGGATTTTTACAGGGTATCAATCCAGTATCTGCATGTTGGAATTATTAATTGAAACATGCATCAGGGAACATTCACTCAAATAAAGAGTTTATAGTGATATCACCACTTCTAGATGTTTTATGGAGATTGGTGATTAAATTGGCGCCAGTAGTTTGATGAACTAGCTACCCATCAAGTCTTAACACCAAGATTAGATCTTGTATGTTAATCACCATGTACAGTGAAACAGGAGATCCAGAAGGAAAAACCAACATAAGGGCAAAACAGTAATTTTACCTTTTATTGTGCTGATGGCTATAATATGGTTTATAATAGAGTTTGCAATTGGACATTGTATTAATAAATTAAAATACTTTTCTCATAATTTTAAGTAATTCAAGAGTTCAACCAATTGTTTTTAGTAGAATGACATTTGGTTAATAATTCGGAATTAATTCTAATGAGATTAAATTAATTTCGAGCTTATTGGAGCTTGAATTATTTAAGTCCAATTAGATTCACCACTTGGCTTTTAGGAAGGTTATCAAGGAAAGTAAGAAAAATAAATGCAGGTTATTGGAAAGAAAATGAGACAGTTTAGGAAGAAATAGACGAATTCAATTCGGGCAAATAAGACCAAAACAATTTAATTAAGAGTTAATTGAATTAGGTCTTAAGCCTATAATTAAATGTTAGGCTTGCACTAATTAATTGTTAATTATAAGCCCAAAGGAACTTTTAATATTAGGCTAGATTTTGAATTAATTAATTAGATTAATTCAATTAAAATATTTATTAAAAAAAGAAGAAGCAAAACTGAATTGTAGGATTCAGTAATGCTATCTACAAAATGAACGTGTTATGATTATAGATAATGTTCAAGGATTGTAGTGAAGGAGTTTTCTTTTTGAAAATGAGAAAAGTACATCACTTTTTGGCATTCTTTTGATTAAATAATGAAATGGAGTGGTGCTTTTAAATGAATGTGAGCTATATGGTTTTTTGATGAAAGCTAACATCCAAGTGTTGGACTTGGAATGACACAATTCTTTTGGCATTTTTGATGCTAAATGTATATGATAGGCTTTTAGTCTCACTCTCTCTCTCCAAACTCAAAAGACCATCGACAATAGCAAAGAAAATGAGAAGATGTCATGGTTCTTCTTTGATCTAGCCGAATATAACAAAAGTTTGCTATTTATTTTTCTTCCCCTTTCCCATCAAAAGATCTTGTTAACCAAGCTGTCTAATGAGAACAAGTGGTAGATCCGATTAAGAATTGATATTGCAAACTATTGCTTTTCATTGTAGGACACTCAAGAAGTAGAGCCAAGAGTGAAGACCAAGAAATTGCAAGTCACAAGATTAGGAAAGAAGACCTCTTGGTTAAAGTTAGGTGTGGCGAGTTCATTAGAAACCCTATTTTTGGATAAGTGATAAAGGGACTCAGGGAGAGCAACATCCATCGATCCTCTATTAGCTTTCTCTCATCTAACCCTCATTTCTTACATTTTTCCACCATCAAACCTCCACTATGGGTGACTCAGATTCATTCCCAGTTGTGAAGCTTCTGACTGCAACGCATGGCTAGGCGTTTCTTTTCCTCTTGAAGGTTTAGCAATGGCTGGAGTTCAATGAGCTTAAAAGGGGAGTAGTTTAATCCATGGTTTAGCTATCAATTTATAAATTCCTAGGTCTAGAATTTGTAATTTGTAGTTGAGCTACTTGATTATAGTTTTAATCAAATATTTAATATTCATTATGTGTAGTTTGGATTGGTTTATGTAGCTTTGAGCTTAAATATATGAAGTTTCATATATGTCTATTTGTAATCTTCTTGATTCTCTCTTATCATATATGGTTATGTTTGATATTGAGTTGATTATGGATTTCATTTGACCTATTGCATTGGCTGATCCTACTACACATACTGCAAGCACTTAATAGGATCTTAAGAAATGGAGCCCCATTGATTAATATCCTAGACTTAAAGAGTACTTTAAGGTTTACCATTTTGAAGCTTAGTGATTTCTACTCTCGCTGAAATCAATTTCGAACTATGATAGCCAGAGCTCACTTTCAAGAGGATTCTGTCACTGTTTAATCTCCTGTTTTGCATCTTTCCGTTTTCTATATCCCTAAAATCCAAAAATACATTTTACATTTCAATTTTGTTCAATTAATGATCAAAACTAAAAACCCCCCTTTTTCCCAATTAGCTTGCACAGTATGGCATAGAGGTTAACTTAGGTCTATTCATTTTAGGTTCCAATTAAGTGAACAACTTGGGGTTGCACCCTATAGTGCAATCGTTGGATTATTTTGATTTAACCTCTAAGGCTTAATGACAAGGTTTGAATCAAATGGTGATGTTGTTAGGGAACCAAGAAATTATTTCTATAGGTTAACTTCTGTCATTTTTCTATTTAGTGGGGCTAAGAGTTTTTCTTATTGCATTCTAGATAGTTTAGCTTCATACTTGTTAATTACTAATAGGTCTTCATTTTGCATAGCATCAAAAAATTTTGGAAATACAAACAAAGATACTGATTTTCTTCATTTTTCATACTTAACATTTTACATTTGCATAGTTCAGAGTCCTGTTTGTTGCTTTCTGTGAACACTTATTGTAACCAACGTCTTGTCTTGCCATGGCCAACTTGTAAGATTTTACGAGGATTCCTCTCAGGGCATTTCACCGCGGCCAAGTCCAGGCATTGCGGTTCTTGCACAGTTTTGAAAATTTCTTTACCTATGTATACATACTTTCACACACCCATACACTTGCATCCATCACATTTCATCTTTTTACTTGACTTTGTGAGCTTGCAAGTCAATTTTGTTCACTTTTATTCTCTTTTGAATTTTTCCCTTACATGCCCTGAAAAACCAAACTCCTACCCTTCAACCCTGAAATTGAGAGAAGTCTGAGAAAAATTAGAAAGGAGAAGTCTAGTCTGTTAAGCAGTGAGAGTGAATCATTAGAAGGTGAGATAATGGCTGAAAATCTATCTAATCTGCAAAACCCTAACCTGAATGTTAACCAACCTAATAATGGTGGTAACGGAGGTAATGGGGAGTAGGAGTGAGTTGGTGAGAAAAATGGCAACCTTAGAAGGAGGACCATTGGGGAAGCTACTACCTCTGATGTGAATTATAATCCTTTTATTACTATTTGCCCTAATTTTGATGTGAATTTTGAGATTAAAGGATTGCTTATTAACTCTCTTCCTAAATTTCATGGTTTGATAGGAGAAGATCCCTGTATTCACTTGCAATCGCTATCTATGATTTGCCAGAGCGTGAAACCGATGGGTACTTCTCTAGATCAAGTGCTATTGAAAGTCTTTCATCTATCCTTGGAGGGTAAAGCAGGGGAATGGTGCATGAGCCTTCCGAGACACGTGGAGAATGCCTACAACAACTGGGGAAATTTGAGAAAGGTATTCTTGGAGAAGTAGTTTCCTGCCTACAGAACTTTATGAATGAGAAAGGAGATTTACTCTACACGACAAGACTTTGATGAGTCCCTCTACGATTATTAGAACCATTTTCAGGATCTATTGTCAAGATGCCCTCACCATCAAATACCAGACGAGCAGTTGGTGCAGTACTTCTATGATGGGCTGAAGAGTCAAGACAATCGTATGTTGGATGCAGCCTCAAGAGGTTCATTGATAGAGCTCACCACTGAAGAGGCTTAGGATATGATTAAGAAAATGGCTTTGAATCACTAGCAGTACAGTGCTAGGGATACTAGAGGAGTATATGAGTTGGGAGCTTCAACAGGTCACTCTAGAAAAATGGAAAGTCTTGAGTCTAAGGTCGACTCTTTGGATAGTAAAGTGACTACTCAACTATCCCTCATTACTGCAGAGTTGAAAAATATGAGTGTGCATTGTCCATTAACCCCTATGGATCTTACTACACCTAGTTGCGAAACTTATGGTTCTATGATGCATATTTCTAGTGTCTGTCCCAATCATTATGGAGAGGTATCTATTATCTATCAGGGTCAGCCAAATCAAAAGTGGGACCCTTATTTTAATACATATAACGAGGGGTGGAAATTAAACCCTCGACTTGGTTAGAGTAATGAAGAAAGTAGACCTCCAAACATGTTCTAGTGAGGTGGAGGATCTGGTATATATACTAACTAGTTCCAAAACCAACAGTAAGATTTAACCGTTCCGTAAAAGGAAGAAACAAATCAAATCATGCATAATATGGTGGCATTGATGAAGGAGGAAAGGACTTCTAATGACAACTAGTTCAATTCCCTAGCTTCTCTAATTCAACAAGACCCCTTCTAAGAATGCTACCAGATTTAATGCCCTAGAGAAAAGAATGGAGCAATGGGAGACAAAGATTGAAAACATCAACTCCTATATCACTCAGCTATCCAATAACATGAGTGGGCAACAATCTAGGAGCAGTGGCACTATTCCCTCAAACACTATTATAAACCCAAAGGTTTGAATGCCATCACTCTTTGAAGTGGGAAGCAAGTGAAGTTCAGATATGAGGATGACGAAGTAGTTGAGGAGGAGATTGAATGTGATGAGTTGCCTCCCACACCTACAAGGGTAAAGAATTCTGAAAGCTCTAGGGAGAGAGCATTATTCGTTGAAAAGGAGTCCACAGTTTTTAATAGCAAAGGAACAAATTCTGAGAGCAACCATGAACAAGCAACAAAAAGGGAGCACGTTGAGTGAAGCAAGCATAGAGCCAATAAAACCAATGGTAAGGAGGTAAATCTTAAAGACCTTCCTTTTCCTAATTCATATTTGATAAGTAAAAGAATGAATGAAACTAAGTATGAAAAAGATATTATCGATTTGTTTAGTAGAGTGGAAGTCAATATTCCTTTGCTTGATCTTGTGAAATGGGTTCCTACTTATGCCAAATACCTTAAAGACCTGTGTACCTATAAGAGGAAGTTTAGGCCAAATGAAAGAGTTTAAGTAAGCTCAAATGTGTCTGCCCTATTTAAACCTCAAATCCCTATAAAATTCCAAGACCCTTGATCCTTTACTATCCCTTGCACTTTAGGTAAAGTTACTATAGGGGGAGTTTTGTTAGATCTAGGGGTAGCTATTAATGTCATGCCTAAGTCCGTTTACACTTCATTGGGAGTCAAGACTCTTAATTCTACCACTATAGTGCTCCAATTGGCTGATAGGTCTATTAGGTATCTTAAGGGCATTATAGAGGATATTTTAGTCCAGGTTAAGGATTTCGTTTTTCCTGCTGATTTTTATGTGCTTGACATGTCTTCTGAACTTGTTCATGACACCACATTGATTCTTGGTAGACCTTTCTTGAGGACTGCTAACACCATGATTACCATGAAACAAGTCACCATCACAATGAAAGTAGGATATCACAAAGTTTGCTTTAATATGTATGAAGCAATGAAACATCCTTATGAAGATTACTCACTTTTGGGTGTTAATATGATTGATATTGCTATTGATGATGCTTGCTCTGAATTTGAACTGCAAGATGATTCCTTTGGCTCTGAACTGTATTCACTTGATTCTACTGATGAGGAAGACATCATTTCTTCCTTTTCATCTCTTTATTCTTTTCCCTCCACTTGCTCATGTGGAGGTGACATAACATGCCTTAACTATATAGTAGTTAATTGCAAAGCAACAGTATCATCTACTGACTCACATGTGAGTACTATTCCTTCTATTGTCAATGATGACCACCCTGGGGAAAGGTTTTTTGTTAATATTTCAGGTGATTCTAGCATCGTGGAGGCTAACACGAACGTGGCAATTGATGAAATTGTTTCACTGCAACAAAATTGTCTGACTAAAGATAACAAAGATGGTCCACTTTCAGCTATTCCACCTACTTATTTCATGCAAAGACACCTTGGCTCTAAGGATTATTCTTAATCCCTTACATCTTCTAACTTCTCTACTTTTAATTCTTCTCATACCTTAAGATACTTGGATGATTTGTTGTCTAGTGATGATTCAAGTATGCAGAAGGATTTATCTAAGGCAGTTGCTGCTATAGATCAACCTGAGGTTGGCTCAACGCTTGGAATAAATGGAGATTGTAAAATTGACCGCGTGGAACCTGAACTATCATTGGTTAAAGGAAAGGGGAGAAATCTGTTCTCTCTTGAACTTTATGAATTGATCCCTTCTATTGTGCAACCTCCTAAGATTGAATTAAAACCCCTACCCCTTACTTTAAAGTATGCTTTCGTTGAGTCTAATGAGTAATTATCGGTCATAATTGCCAATTCCTTGTCTAATGGTGAGGAAGAGAGACTCCTTGTTGTGTTGAGAGAGCATAAGAGGGCTATAGGGTAGACTTTAATGGACATAACTGGGATTAGTCTAGCTATTTACACATATAGGATCCTACTAGGTAAGGCCTCCAAACCTATGAGACAGCCCCAAAATGAGACTAAACCCACTTATCTTAGATATGGTTAAGAAAGAAATCACCAAACTTCTGAGTGCTGGGATCATCTATCCCATATCTGATAGCAAGTAGGTTAGTCCGGTACATGTGGTGTCTAAAAAGAGTGGGGTCACTATGGTTAGAAATGATAGGGATGAGCTTATTACTACAAGAGTGCAAAATTCCTGGCGTGTGTGCATAGACTATAGAAGATTAAATGATGCCACATAAAAAGATCATTTCCCTCTTCCTTTTATTGATCAGATGCTTGAGAGACTCACAGGCAAATCTGATTACTGTTTTCTGGATGGTTTCTTTGGGTAATTTCAAGTACCTATTGCAATAGAGAACCAAAATAAAACCACTTTTACATGTCCTTTTGGTACCTTCACATATCAAGGATGCCTTTTGGATTATGTAATGCTCCAGGGACTTTCCAGTGTTGTATGATGGCTGTTTTCTGTGAATTTTTAGAGGAATGCATGGAATTCTTTATACACGATATCACTATTTATGGTGGTTCTTTTGATAATTTCCTTGATAGTCTTGAAAAAGTTTTGAAAAAATGCATTGAAAAGAATTTGATTTTAAACTTTGAAAAATGTCACTTGATGATTAATGAGGGCATAGTGCTAGGTCATCTGATTTCTAGCAAGGTTATTGAAGTTGATAAAGCTAAGATTGAGGTCATATCTTCTTTGCCTTATGCTGTCTATGTTAAAGATATAAGATCATTTTTGGGTCATACAGGATTCTATAGGCGTTTTATAAAAGATGTTAGCAAGATTGCATTACCTTTTTTAAAGCTTTTACAAAAAGATGTAAAATTTGACTTTGATAATTCGTGTAGAGATGCTTTTGACGAGTTAAAGTCTAAACTCATTTCTCCCCTTAACTGATTACCTTTGATTGGAAATTACCTTTGGAGCTTTCATGTGATGCTTCTAATTGTACTGTAGGACCTATGTTGGGCTAAAAGGAGGAGATGCTTTTAAGAGCCATTGCATATGCCTCAAAAACACTGGATGTAACTCAAATCAACTACACAACAACAGAGAAAGAGCTGTTTGCAATAGTTTTCACCTTTGAAAAGTCTAGGCCTTATCTATTAAATTCTCATGTAACTGTTTTTATTGATCATACATCTGTCCGCCATCTTCTCAAGAAACCATAATCTAAGCCAAGATCAATAAAATGGGCATTACTTTTTCAAAAATTTGACATTGAGTTAGGATCGAGATGGGGAAGCGAATCATGTAGCCAATCACTTGAGTAGGATACTAGAGGATGCAAGGGAAGTAAACTCTTTTGAACTCACTTATGATTCTTTTCTGATGCAACTTTATGTGCTTTAGTCTTAAAAGAGCCTTAGTATACGCATATTGCTAATTATCTCGTGACTGGCCTCACCCCTCCTCTTATGTCTAAATCGTAGGCACAAAAGCTCAGGAGCGAAGCAAGGCATTACATTTGGGATGCTCCACATCTATGGAAGATGTGCAGTGACCAAGTCATAAGATAATGTGTGCCTAATGAAGAATTCGATGCCATTATTTCAGTTTGTCATTCCATGGTTTGTAGAGGGCATTTAAGTGTAAGGAGAACATCTAGGAAAATTCTAGACTCTGGTTTTTACTGGCCAACCCTTTTTAAAGATTCTTTTACATTTTGTTGGTCCTATGACAAATGTCAACGTTTTAGAGCATTAGGTAAAAGGCAAGAAATGCCTCAGCAGCCTTTACTATTTTGTGAAATATTTGATGTTTGGGGGATTGATTTCATGGGTCCCTTTCCTTTGTCTTTTGTTTTTGCATATATCCTTTTAGTTGTAGATTATGTGTCTAAATAGATAGAGATTTTGCCTACTAGAAAAGATGATGCCCAAACAGTGTCTAAATTTCTTTATTCCAACATTTTCTGTAGGTTTGGGATTCTAAGGGCTGTGGTAAGTGATAGGGGTATACACTTCTATAATAAGGTAGTTGATAATCTATTTTAAAATTTTGGTGTCACTCACAAAGTCTCTACTGCATATCACCCCTAAACTAATGGTCAAGCTGAAATATCTAACAGAGAAGTGAAGCACATCTTGGAGAAGATAGTAAAGCCATCCAAGAAAGATTGGAGCTTACGATTAGAAGAAGCACTATGGGATTATTGGACTACCTACAAGTCACTAATTGGGATGTCTCCCTACCGCTTAATTTATAGCAAAGCTTGCCACTTGCTAGTGGAGTTAGAGCATAAAGCATATTGACCAGTCAAGTAGTGCAACATAGACTTAGAATCTTTTGGGATGGAGAGAAAGTTGCAGTTGTAAGAATTGGAAGAGTTGAGGTTAGTAGCGTACGAGAACTCTCGACACTAAAAGGATAAAGCAAAGTTTGTGAATGATAAAGTTCTCCTGATGAAGAACTTCAAAGAAGGAGACAAAGTGCTATTGTTTAAGGCTCGTTTCACTTTTAAGCTAGGGAAGTTTAACATTGGATAGGATACGGTACACAGTCACAAAGGTGCATAACTTTTTTATGGTGAAGCCTCTACATAAAGAGATTGGAGCCAAGCTTAAGGTGAATGGCCATCTGTTGAAGCTTTACAATGAGAACCAGAAACCTCCTTGACTCTCAGGTTGTTTCTTTCCTTCAATTGTTTACTTACTTTAGCCCTGTGATTGCTCATGACATGTTTTGGTGTATTAGTTTGTTGAGTAAGTGTGGGGGAGAAACTATCCTAGTAGGAAAAATAGTATAGTTTTTAGTTGAATTAGTAATTTTTCAATTCAATTATATCCCCTTTTAGTTATTTCTCTTGCCTTTCTTTTATTGTGCCTAATTGCTCTGATTGTGTTGCATTTTCTTTTCTTGAGCTTATTTGGTACTTTATGACCATATATATGCACTTAAAGGTTTTCTGAGTATCCAGCCTATGTCCTGTGTTTCTTTATCATGTTTGTCATTTCTTTGTTAAAGTTTTCTATTTGTCTTTTTAAGTTCAGGCGACTTTTGCCGTAGCAAAGTCCCCCTAGTTTATGTGTTACTGTCGGGATATCTTCGCCACGGCGAAGTACTCCTGTTTCTTCCCATTTCCTCTCAGGATACCTTCACAGCGGTATACATCCCACGTCGTCGTGGCAAAGTACTCCTATTTCTTCCCCTTTCCTCTCGGTATATCTTCGCCATGGCGACCTGAAATTTTTTCCGCGGTGAAGATAGAATTTACGCAGACCCCCCTCTCATTTATTCAATTTTTACTTCTCAGATTACCATTCTGCCCCTATATATCATTTACCCATTCATATTCTTTTTACCTTTTGTATTTTCACACACCCACCCCCTTAAGTCTTTCGACTCTCTCCATTTAGTTTAAACATGCATTTGGCACCTCCCTTTGTCTCCTTCTTCCCTGTTTTATCTCTTCTCACTCTCCTTCTATCTCCCACTCCTCTACCCTTCACTCTCGGTTCCTCTCACGCTCTCTGCACAGATTTCTTCTTCCTCTCTGTACGTATCTCCATCTTCTCTTCTTCTTCCATTTTTATCTTATTTTCTGTTGGTGTTTAGGTTAAAATAGTTGTACATTTAGTTCTATCTTTAATTCTCAGTTTAGATTGGTTTTGTTTAGGTTACATAGAATCATTAAGTAATTGCTGTTAGTTGCTTAGGTTATCAGTTTTGGTTTGCTCTGTTTGTTTATTTAGTTTGTTTATTTTTGTGTTCTCTCTATAGGAAAATGCCTCGAACCAAACACCCTACTCCTCTCAGTAAGTCTGACTCCCCTGATAAATATACCTTTGAGGAACTGTATGAAAAAATCGACGCTAAACCTCTCATTAAAGAACAACCTTTTCCTTTAGCCCCGCCCAGACAACCCTTTTATCTAGCAACTTCATGCCTCCTAATTAACTAGTTTAGTTCAAGAACGTACCCTAGGTAATGATAAGTTTGTTCTCCATTTTTACACTTATGCTCTGTTCCACGGTCGACTGGACATTGACTTCCGTGGTGTTAGGGAGCCATAAGCCTTCACTGTTGCCAATATTCGATGCCACTATGGTCTTCCCCCATGTCGCCGTTGTCATTATGACCAACTCATCCATAACTACCCTATGGCTGATGTTGCCCACACCTTCTATCTAGAGGGCATTAACTAGCATCAACCACGCCAGGCTGAACACTACCTTAAATACTCTAAGTTACCGCTAGAGGCTTGTCCTTGACTACACTTGGTCTGTAACAACATCATTCCTACCACCCACCTAGCTAATGTCACCAAGCGCTAAGCCCTCTATATTTACCTCTTGATGGCCGACCATTCGGTCAACAGAGCTGATGCTATCAACTCCGCCCTCTATGACTCCGTCAATACACCCAAACTCACCAATGCCATAGCCTTCCCTCACCTTGTCTCTGACATTTTCCATGCCCACGATGTCCATGAGTTTAATAACGACAGCTATTTTGACCTAGTCCTACTCTTTAGGTACGAATGCCTCAAACAACCTACCTTTGAACCACCACCCCCTCCTATACCTGTTTCTGATGTTGGTACAGCCCCAGCAGTCGGTGCACCAGTCGAGGATGGCCAGCTAGCTTAGGAAATCCCTGAGCCTGCAACTTTACCAGATTGACGGACTTTCTGCTGTTCTCTACCAACTCTACAAACTCCGTGTTGCTCTCTTACGAGAAACATATTATCATCGTCGTATGGATGCTTTGATCGTTGAATGCTTACAATTCTAATTACCCTCTGATGAGGATGAACCAATGAGCAGTGCTGACATATTTAAGGTAGGCACGTCTGAAGCAGGCCCATCTAGAATAGGACCGTCTGGGTACAAAGCTGATCATCATACAGACTAGTCTTGAGACTTTTTGTTTTCTATGTTGTTGTTTTATCCTTGAGTCTTTATGTTTTCAGTCTTGAGTCTGCTAGATACTTAGTTAACTTTTCTGATGTTATTTTCTAGGATTGTACTGGCTTGTTTTGGATGATGTAACTTATTTCATTGGCTACTGATGGCCATGTTGTTTTATTAATTCTCATATACTTTATCTTCTAACTGCTCTACTATTTATATTCACTAAGCGATTGTGTTTTGATTGTTTCAATATTGAGGGAAATATTGTTTTTAAATGTGGGGGAGGAATTGCTATTTTTGAATTCAGCAAAAAGCTTCTTCATGCATCATTTTTGGCCATTTAAGTGCTTTTGAATAGGTCATTTATGTGTTATCTTTAAAGTTTTGAACTTGGTTTGGAATTTTCCACCTTTTCCATGTTTCGGCCACCTTTCACCGCATCAATCTTATGGTTTCGCCACGATGAAGCTCTCCATTTTTCACAACTTTTTCTTCTCGGGCATACTTCGTCGCGGCTAACTTATTATTTCGCTACGGTGAAGCTCCCTCGTTTATAATCTCTTCTCGGCCACCCTTCACTATAGCAAACTTCCAATTTCACCGCGGCCAAGCCAATCTTTGTAAAAAAAATCTCACTACTTCTATTCCCTCACTTCAACAATTCTCCCAAATTAGATTCTTAATACTTCTGTGCTTTAAAAGTTTTGAAAATTTCAAAGTTTTACATGTGCTTTTGAAAAACCATCCATGTTTTTAAATGATAGTTGATTTTCAATGTTTTCAACAATAGGTAAGTGAAGGTACACTAAGAAAGTGGCGCTATGCATTTTTAAACCTTGAGATTGCTTAATTGAGATAATGACCTTATTGGAAGTATATTTGGGCCTGAATTCTTTCATTTGCGTGTATCTACTTAATTTAATATCTCTCTAGAACTTGTTTTAATTCTTAATCAAGTCCTGATGAACTAAAATTTTGTTAATATGATAGAGGCATTCATTTCAAAACCTTTCTTACCCAAACACAAGCCCTAAACACTTAACCATTGCTAGCCCCTTGAACCATGTTTTCGAGTGCATGCACATTTCTATAAATTGATGTAAATATTTTATCTCCAGTTTTCTAAGTTTAATTTGATCTTTGTGGAGAGTAGGATTCATAGGTTGGCTCGTTATTACAAAAAAAAACATAAAGTTCCAGTGTTTTTTGCCAGACCAGTGTGATGGTGTGCTGCTGCCATAGTTTATAAGTACTAGAAGTTCTTGAGTGTTTCTGTTTGTAGTGAAGAGTAAACGGGGAGATCTTTAGTACTTTAAATGTACTAGTTTTGAGTTTCCTATATAGTTTCATCGAACATTTAAGGAATCTTGTTTGACTCTGAATTATGACATTTGACCGAGTAACTGTTTTGAAGTATAGAATTCAATTGTGTTAAAAAAATGCATAAAGTTAGAAATAGAAATAAATAGCAAAAGAAATGTTGCTATGTTAGATTTTAAATCTTTTTTTTGGAATAGTTGATGCTTGTTTCATAATAAGAATAATTATGATGCATGTCCCTCATCTTTTCCCTTTATTCCATCCATTTCACTTGGCCTTCATTCACCATTACAACCTTGAAAGTCCTCTTGATTAGCAAAATTATGGTTCTTGTAGTGGAGAGGTGGAACTATCACAAGCTTATGGTAGAGAATGAACTAAGCAGATTGTAGAGTGAAATTATCCCAAGACAAGTGAGTTGAGAGTTAAACAGTTTCCCTTGAGATAAATCTCTTTTGCTCAATCTCTTAGATTAAATACTTATAGTGTTTATCTTCTTAGCGCTCCTTTAGTCTGCTTTGGTTTATTTTTAATAAAATGGCTTTACTAATTTTCTCCTCTCATTTTTAAGTATGGTCGGTATTTTCTTTTGCACTTATATCTCTTTGACTTTTATGAGCTTTGTCCAGGAGTACATAATATAACTAGTCATAAGGTACCAAGGTTCCTTTCTAAGTAATATACATATACATGGAGATATATGGGAAACATGTATATTATTAGGATCTAAATTAATTGATTCACAGTTGAATAATCAAGTTGGTCGCTTGATTATGGTTTAGACTGTAGCATTGTGATTTACCTCTGTGTAAGTAAAGGAATTTACTTCAAGGGAATGATGAGTTTCAAATCATGATAGTAGTTGACTATCAGTAATGGCACTATTAAATGAATTTAGAATTGCATATCTTTTTAAAGAATAAAATAGGTCGTTCCTTTAATCTTAAAACATACACCTTAGCATTCATTTATTACGAACCACTATCTTGATTAGTGGTGAACTTATGTGTGTTTCTTTATAATTCTTGATATGATCGGAATGGACTTTTACAAGGTATCAATCTAGTGTCTGCATGTTGGAATTACTAATTGAAACATGCATCATGAAACATTCACTCAAATGAAGAGTTTATACTGATATCATCACTTTTAGATATTTTACGTTGATAGGTGATTAAACTGGCGCCAGTAGTTTGATAAACTAGCTACCCATCAAGTCTTAACACCAAAATTAGATCTTGTGTGTTAATTGCCATGTATAGTGAAATGGGAGATATAGAAGGAAAAACCAACATAAGGGTAAAACGGTATTTTTACCCTTTATTTTGTTGATGGCTATAATATGATTCATAATAGAGTTTGCGATTGGACATCGTATTAATAAATTGAAATAGGTTTTCTCATAATTTTAAGCAATTCAAGAGTTTAGCCAATAGTTTTTAGTGGAATGACATTTGGTTAATAAGTCGGAATTAATTCTATGAGAATAAATTAATTCTGGGCTTATCGGAGCATGAATTATTTAAGTCCAAGTAGATTCCCCACTTGGCTTCCGGGAAGGTTATCAAGGAAAGTAGAAAAATAAATGTAGGTTATCGAAAAGAAAATGAGATAGTTTGGAGAGAAATGGACGAATTGGATTTGGGCCAATAAGACCGAAGCAATTTAATTAAGAGTTAATTAAATTAGGTCTTAAGAGAGAAATGGACGAATTGGATTTGGGCCAATATGACCAAAGCAATTTAATTAAGAGTTAATTAAATTAGATCTTAAGCCTATAATTAAATGTTGGGCTTATACTAATTAATTGTTAATTATAAGCCTACAGGAACTTTTAATAGTGCGCTAGATTTTGATTTAATTAATTAGATTAATTGACTTAAAATCTTTGTTACAAAAAGAAGAAACAAAATCAAATTGTAGGATTCGGTAATGCTATCTACATCGATGACTTTGGTCATTAAATGAACATGTTATGATTATAGATAATGTTCAAGGAGTATAGTGGAGGGGTCTTCTTTTTGAAAAATGAGAAACGTACATCACTTTTTGGCATTCTTTTGGTTAAAGAATGAAATGGAGTGGTGCTTTGTTATTACTCTATCCACTCACTTCCAAAGAAAACTAATAATGCTACTCTTTATTAAAAGGTTTAATGGTTTGCTTTTAAATGAATGTGAGTTGTATCGTTTTTTGAAGAAAGCTAACATCCAAGTGTTGGACTTGGAATGACACAATTCTTTTAGCATTTTCTTCGCAAAATTTACGTGATAGGCTTTTAGTCTCGCTCTCTCTCTCCAAACTCAAAAGATCATAGGCAATAGCAAAGAAAATGAGAGGGTCTCATAGTTCTTCTTTAATCTAGCCGAATATAGAAAAAGTTTGCTATTTATTTTTCTTCTTCTTTCCCACCAAAGGATTTTGTTAACCAAGTTGTCCAAGGAGAACAAGTGGTAGATCGGATTGGTTAAGGACACAATAACAAGTAGTCGAAGCTACAGTTAGGATTCGGTAATATTCTGATCTTGTTCTTATTTTATTTTCCTTATGTCGTATCATGTGTTGATTAAAAAGCATGTTAATTTGATATTTAAGCTTTCGTTGTGATTTGATTTCAGAAAAAGTTTTGAAAACTACCATTTCACCAAACCAAGCATGTTTTTGTTTTCAATTTAACAATACACATACATTTCACACATCATTAAGTTGTCAATTATATGATTATTCAATCATTCACATGTATATATATATCATGTTTCAATGCGTGCTCAATTGACCTTTCGGGTATGTATTAATATACAAAGATCTTGACAGTACTTATACGCTTTCAAATCATTCAAACTTTATAGCTTGTATACTACCATTTTGCAATTAGGTTTGTACCGTAAGTAAGCTTAATTTATTCATCAATCACATATGTTCATATAATTATTCAATTATCACTCACAATTTCTTTATGTTCTCGATTGTTCATTCATTCATATTTAATACACATTACTCATATCCTTTGAATCATATTTGCATTCATAAGAACATCTTAATTCCTTTAACAACTCATAATTTCCAGGTTTCAATACATTGATATCAAGACAACCCATTCCTTAAATTATGACACCAATTAACAACCTAAACTTATTAAACCCTTAACTAATGAATCAAGCAACAATTTAGGTTCATTTCAAGCCTCAGTCAAGTCCAAATACACCAATGTAAAGTAACTTATCCTTATGTGGTTTAACAATTACACAGAGCTGAACCTTTTCATTTCAAAGCATTGCCCACGATCGTGAAGGACCTTCCCACGATCGTGGGATCAGTGCCACGAAGGTGCATTATCCAATTTCCCTAAATTCTCCATGAAATTTCACTTACTTTAAAGCACAAATAAAACTTGCATTTTTTTACAAATTCCATGTCCTTAAAAGCTACCTCAATTCATGTCAATATAACTTCTATTTTTGCTACATTTAGGCTCTCTAAATTCTGTTCATTTATATCGTAAACAATCACTTATTACACATACCCTTACATCCCCAATTTTCCAAATTTAGTACACCTTCATACCAGATTCAAAACACCTTCATAATAGTCCATTAATTATACCTTAACTATACCTCAATTCCTTATCAATCTCAACTCAAATTCCAGCTCAAAATGATTAATTTTACAGCTTATAAACTATTATTTTTCATGCATGAAAAATCAGAAAAGAAATTACCATTCATGCATCATTTTCCAGCACTCATATACACCAATATCATAATCAATCCATCCCCAATTCAGTCATCATCAAGTACTATTAACTTATATCACAAAAGATCAGTACTTTACTTACTTTATCAGCTCAATTGCCTCCTTAATTATCAAGCTAGCCTAGCCTTCCATATATGCAAGATCATCTCAGATACAAGCTAATAAGGGATTAAACTTAGGTAGAAGTTGAAAGTTGTGAGTTCCCAGTGGTGAGAGGGAAGAACCACAAAAAAAATAATAAAAGAGATGTTTTTGGATTAGTTTACATTATTAAGTACAAGGTGTCTATATAATACAATGAACTTATCATGTTTGCATGCAAGCCACTTATGCTCACCGTATCTTGCCAAATGTCACCACGATCCAAATGTCACCACGATCCTAGGCCATTTGTCATTTAATTTTACTGCCAAATGTCACTTATTTCACAAGTCTAGTCATCCTAATTTTCGACATGTCAACTTGTCTTACCACTTGACATTTAACCTATACTAAATGTACATATTAATTCATCAATCTCTCAATTGTAACAATTAACTCCAAGTTACTAAATATAATCCATCAATTCTTGTCATTGGTAAACCAAAGTACAAGACATTGGAAATGCAAATTCATGTAACATTCATTTAAGTTTCATACCCTTGAATATGTCAATTGAGTGTAATTTGTCTAACTCACAAATCATATATGTATGCTAATATTATGCATTTGGATAAAATCATAAAATCATGTCGTAAATGTACCAAATTCATTCTATATGATGCCACTCATATGACTCAGTAGTCTAACACTTTAAATCATTCAACAATCTAAGAAACGAGATACTGCAACTCTCGCCACCCTTTAAGACATTTCATCCTCAAAATTATTAAGTAACTGATTTCACAGATGGGGTAATGTTGTCTTATGTTTTTCTCAATTTCACAATTGAATTATTCTCTCGAATGATTTTCTCCAATCATTTGATTCCACAGTTTCTGCAATGGCTTATCCTGATGTTTGACCATTCTTACTGGTTTCTCCACATAATTCAAATTATTTGCAATATTAACTTCCTGAGCTAGTACCACAAACATCAAATCTAACTTGTACCTCCTGGACATTTTAGTATAGAATATATTGTGGACCTAATTTCTTATAACAATAGCAATAGTGTCAATAGTGTCATCTCAAATTCAAGAACCCAATAACGTAGTTTGGATACTTTACAAAAAACAAAATACATCCACTCTCTATAGTATATTTATCTTCTCGTGCCTAAGTCTCATATCCATCTGACTCTATTCACTTTTGATTCGATCAATATTCATTCATTCCTAGAAATGGAACATTTGATCTACATGTTCGGTAAAAGTCTTTATAAAAACATTTCTCTCTCAAAATTTACTTGTATTGTTTATGAAATCTTAATTGTTTATGAAATCTTTCTCAATCAACTATGCTCATTGTTGATTTTTAGCTAGTCATAATAATTCAACAAAATCAATTATTATCATATCTCACATGATCAGAATGTTCAATATATTAAAGCTCAATGAAGCAGTAGGCATGTTCATTTACTCTTATTCTTTGGTATATATCATCAAGATTATTACATCTTATCCAGAGATTTATTTTCGAAAAGTCAACAATTAATATCTTAAGTCGATGATACCTTGATCTCAATTGATTCTAAATAACATTTGAGTATTCTATGACTACACAAAAGTTACTTATCCTTAGTAATTACCATTTCAATAAATCCACATAAATCCTTGCTTCCACTATGCTACTCTGAGTTATCTCAAAATTTTAACTATGGGACTAAGATTTAAGAGCATTCAATATTTCATAGATCACTTCCTGTACCTTATCCAAGCATGTAATACATATGTGTTCTGAAACATCATTTGCTAAGGTAACCACATTGTTGGATGTGCATTCATAATAACTGATCAATTTAACCTTGAGGACTTATACATATATTGCTATCATTTATTTTATCTTGCTTAAGTATGTTCTCAGTCAATTAAAAAATATAAGATTCATAACTATCGTGAAATTCTAATATCAGATCCAATGATATAACCTTATACTAAATCATAAACTTTTAACAAGATAATTAAACAATCATTTAAGTTCCAAGTTCAACCTCTCAAAGTCACAGCAAATTTTAGTTTCTTCTAACTTTGCTTGTCCTCTTAAAATCTTGTCATTTCTACTTGTATCTCTGTTTCTCTTTTTTTTCAAACAATCCATGAAAACGTATTCACATCTATATCAATTCAAAGGTATACAACTAAAGAACAATACTGATATTATATTCACTGATATAACCATGAATACAAATACATTGAATCTATATCTAACATATCGAAACATATCGAACCATGTAGTATCTCTTATTTTAAGATATCAATAAACTTTCATTTTCTCACACTCTAACAGAGCATCATTCTTCTCATTTTTTTAACGGTAACAAATGTTCCTGTATGTGACTTATTTAAATACAACTAAGACTGAGGATCAGTTGCCACTGCATGATATGACATTTTTAAGATGCATGTACCTTGACATAGATTACGATGAATGCCTATGTAAGATGCTAAGCCTGGGCTTTGATACCAAAATGTAATATACCACTCTCATAGAGAATATGCTTGAATGTATTGACAATTATTCAAGAACATAATCTACGAGTATGGCATGTTAAGACGATTGAATTACCACATTTTAAGGCATTACATATCAAAAGCATTTCAAACATTCATTTTGAATCATTTCATTCATAATTATATTAAATAATAAATTTCATTACACTTTAGAGTTCACATATACATTTGTTAATAGGTGAGAAATGCTATTCTTAATGCATAATGAATAAAGACCCCTATAGGTATAATTGATCCCGACCACTAACTCATATCCAATTGTAGTAGCTCTACTTTAATTAGTCTAACTAGATCTCCTCTGAACTTGAAAATCAATATTGCAATTTTGAAGAGTTTGCAAACTCAGTGAGTGAACCATCATCGATGTATTCTCTCAAGTTAGATACACAGAGACAAGTCATATCCCAATTCAACAAGTATTACATATCATCCAGTATTGAATATCACATCACAATTCTTCAAACCTTACCAAGTACATCAGGTTTATCATACTTTCATAAGTATATCAAGTAAACTAATATTTCATATCACAACACATCCTTATTTACTTTTCAACTGTATTTCAAACAATTCAATAATTCATTTCAATTCAATCATATGATACATATAATGATGTATATGTAAATGCATATATGACTCCATTTTATTTTGCTTTGTTGTGATCGAGCGCCTAGTTATTGTACCGTATCCATTATAGATACTGGGCTTATTTCATTTATTACCCCGTATCTGTTGCGGATACTAGACTCATTAATAACTGAGCCTGTGGCTCTTTGTGCACAATCCTGAGCTTAAAGCTCTTTTTCACTTTCGTCACTATAGTCAAACTCCTTTATCTGATCATGCATTTCAATGTGATGCATCATTCCATATGCAATGCTTCATTGCCTTTCATTCTTGTGTTATTCTGTCACATGTATTAAATTCATCAAACCTAAGTCTGGCAATTCACATTCAATTGCTTACGCATTTTATATTCCTTTCGACATTTCACATTCAATTTTTCTCACATTTCATATTTATTCAGGCATTTTCACATTCAGTTATTCTCACATTTCATATTCAGCATATAGATCAGACAGAAACATGTATAATTGAGTTTACACATCTAGGTTAACTCATTGTATGCTCCAAATAAACTATTCCCTTGATGATTTGGCTATGTTTGGATGTTGGCAATCAACTTATATATCTATCTTCATGTAATACACATATTTTTTACACATCATTAAGTTGTCAACCATATGATTATTCAATCCTTCACGTGTATATATATCATGTTTTAATGCATGCTCAATTTACCTTTTGGGTATGTATTAATATATAAAGATCTTGACTATATTTATACGATTTCAGATCATGTAAACTTTATAGCTTGTATAGTACTATTTTGTAATTAGGTTTATACCTTAAGTAAGCTTGATTTATTCATCAATCATATATGTTCATATAATTATTAAATTCTCACTCATAATTACTTCATGTTATCCAATGATCATTCATTTATATCTAATACACATTAATCATATCCTTTGAATCAAATTTGCACTCATAAGAACATCTTAATTCCTTTTACAACTCATAATGTCCAGGTTTCAATACATTGATATCAAGACAATCCATTCCTTAAGTTATAACATCAATTAACAACCGAAACTTATCAAACCCTTAACCAATGAATCAAGTAGTGATTTAGGTTCAGTTCAAGCCTTAATTAAGTCTAAATACACTAATGTAAAGTGGCTTATCCTTATGTGGTTCAATAATTACACAAAATAGAACTTTTCCATTTCAAAGCATTGCCATGATCATGGGATGATTTCCCCAAACGTGTACTATCCAATTTCCTTCAATTCTCCACAAAATTTCACTTACTTTAAATCATAACTAACAATTGCATTTTTTTTAGATTACATGTCCTTAAAAGCTACCTCAATTCTTGTTAATATAAATTCCACTTTGACTACATTTAGACTCTCTGAATTCTGTTCATTTATATCGTAAACAATCACTTCTTATATAACCTTTACATCCCTAATTTTCCAGATTTAAAACACCTTCACACCAGATTTAAAACACCTTCATAGAAGTCCATTAATTATAACTTAATTATACCTCACTTCTGCATCAATTTCATTCCGAATTCCAGCTCAAAACCATTCATTTAACAACTCATAAACTATTTTTTTATGCATACAAAAATAAAATAGAAACTACCATTCATGCATCATTTTCCAACACTCGTATACAGCAATATCACAGTCAATCTATCCCTAATTCACTCATCACCAAGCACTATTAACATATATAAAAAAGATTAGTATTTTACTTACTTGATCATCTTAATTGCCTCCTTAATTATCTTGCAATCCCTCTAAGCTTTAACTGAGCCATGTCTAGCATATACTATGCTATCGTCCTACCAAGAGATCTGGGATTCTCATCTTGACCATTTCTTGTTTCATTCTTTTGATCAACTCATTAAAAGGTATGATTTTTGGGCCTTTTTTCCTTTCTCTGACTCAGTCCTATTTGCTGTTAGAAGACCAAAGGTCTACCTCCTTCTCAGCTTCTCTGTAAGATGCCTCGAGCCTTAGTACTTCCTTCTTTTTTTCTTTTTTGACCAGCCTTCCATGCATGCAAAATCATCTCAAATACAAGGTGATAATGGACAAAACTTAGGAAGAAGTTCAAAGCTGTGAGGAAAAAGTAAGCTTTCTATGGTGAGAGGGATCAATCACAACAAAAACAATGAAGGAGATGTTTCTACATTAGTTTACATTATTAAGTGCAATCTGTCTATGTGATACAATGAAACTGTCATGTTCGCATGTAAGCCACTTATCCTCACCTTATCCTGCCAAATGTCACCATGATCCTAGGCTATTTGTCACTCAATTCTACTGCTATGTGTCACTTATTTCATAGGTCCAGTCATCTTATTTTTTCACATGTCAACTTGCCTTACCATTTGACATTTTTCCTAGAATAAATGTACATATTAATCCATCAACCTCTCAACTGTAACAATTCCAAGTTACTAAGTGTAATCCATCAATTCTTGTCATTGGTAAACCAAAGTGCAAGACATTAGAAATGCACATTCATATCACATTCATTTTAGTTTCATAACCTAGAATATGTTAATTGAGTGCAATTTTTCTAACTCTCATGTGTGTATGCTAATATTATGCATTTGAATACAATCATAAAATCATCATAAATGTACCAAATTCATTCTATATAATGCCATTCATATGAATCAGTAATCTAACACTTTAAATCCTTCAATAATTTGAGAGTCGGGATACTACAAATAGTGACATGGAGATTATTACTTCAATTCATAATGTACCATCACGTGAGGATTATTATGATGTTAACATCGAGGGACCCTTTTATAAAGATATTTTTGTTATTAGGCATGCTCTTAACATGTACACTAAGAAAGATGGTAATGAGTTCTTATATGAACACATCTTTTTATACTAAGTGATACCTAAATAATAAGGTGTGTAGCTTGATTATTGATAGTAATAGCTATACTTTTTTTTCAAAAAAACTAAAGAAAGAACTGATTAAGGCAAATAAAACCAACATGTTTTGTGTAAGCTACAATAAAACACAAAATGAAAAGCTAAGTTAACTATAAGTTTAGGCCAATTATAAGAAAAATAAAGGTCTTTCTAATTGATGGAGATGACAAACAATTAGCTACCATTATGGTATGTAAAACATCTTAAGAAAATGATAATGGAACTTCCTATAAGTTGGCATTATTAATCAAATCTAAAAACTTCCAAAAAATCTTCATACTAATATATTATTATCTAGTAAGTAGCTAGTAATAGGCTGTACACCTATTAATATGATTCGTCAATAATTTCTCATTTATCCAGGTTATCATCTCATAGGTGACTACTTTCTTATGTCCTTCAACTCCCTAAAAATTCTAATGTTCCTTTCTTTCCAAATAGTATATATGGTTAGTTCTATTCCCTATAAATGACACCTTAACTCTACTTTACCAATCAAGGACTTTGATATGGTTACTCCTAGTGACTTCAGGTTTGAATAGGAATTACATTACACTCTAAAAACCATATAAGAACTCACAATTAAGTAATAAATGAATTAATGATTTTTTATAAGAATTGCAAAGAGTATATCCTTGAGGAATGTTAAGAAATCATATTTTATAGTTGAGACTTTAGGCAAATCATTTTTCGTCCAGATAATATTATACTAGGAGAGAGTTTAACAAAAGGATCTTAATAATTCCTTATAAAAATTGTTAGTGAGTTTACCATACAAGTGCTATACTGAGATATAGGAGTTTTATAAACCTTGATTTAGATTAAAAATAGAAAAAATTGTAACACACCACTACCATAGAGTATATGCCCGAACATCTAGAGGACATTTAAGAAAATACCCTAAGAAAATGGCACACATCAACTTATTACGACATTATACAGAACATAAGTATTTCCAAAGATCAAAACTCCTCATTTCATTCACAAAATGAAACTTACTTACGTTGTCATTACATTTCATAATACATGTTTACACATAACATAACATTTAGGAGTTTAAAATTCTATACAAAAAGTTCAACATGAAAGGAGAAGTAAAAAAAAAGTATTCTATTTAGACTCTGTAGGTATCAGCTAACCAGTGCATTGAGCCATTCTTGTTTCCAAAATTGACAGTACTAGACTTTTATTATATCATCTTAGAAGCTATGTCTCCCTTTTACCTAAAAATCAACGTTGCAATTTTGTTGAGTTTGCGAACACAGTGAGTGAACTATCATTTATTTGCTCACTCAAGTCAAAACACAAATATCACAAGTATAAACCAAATTCTCAAGTGTATTTCCTAATTCAGCAGATATATCACACCATTCAATATTGAATACCGGATCACTATTTACATCATATCTCAACAATAGATCATGAACTACAAACATTTCATATAATCATTTTAGAATAATCCAATCATTTATCTCAATCCTTCATATCATCAACATGTACACAAACACTGCATATCATTATATCAACACGATTTAGTAATTCTTTGTAATCATTCACATGATACATGTAAAGATAAATATATAAATGCAAATGCACATATGACTCCACTTTCATTTTTACTTTGTTGTGATCGAGCGCCTATTTACTATCCCGTATCCAATGTAGATATAGGGCTCATTTCATATTTTTTCCCATACCTATTATGGTTATTGGGCTCATTCAGTAGCTTGTGCCTCTTTGTGCACATTTATATGCTTTAAGCTCTTTTTCACATTGGTCACTCCGGTCACAACTCCATTTTCTAATCATGCATAACAATGTGATGGAATGCATCAATTTACATAATATATATGCTATCAATAACTTTCATTTAATGTGCATAGTTATTTATCACACTCATCGGATCTGAGTCTGGCATTCAACATTCAGTTCAGTACACATTTTCCATATTCAAATACAATTAGAAAGCACTTCCAATACAATCATGAATATCAAACTCTTCGGATGATCAATGTCTAAAATTATCACAATCATATCAATAATAGTTCAATATCTAAAAGTTAATAGAAACAATTCAGTCATAGTGAGAAAACATCTAGGTTAACACACAATACACTCTAGATAAGTTATTTCCTTGATAACCTGACAATGTCTGCATGCTAATAATCAATTTGTGCTTATTTTAGTCATGCAATACACACATATAGTTCACACATTACTAAGTTGATCAATCATATGAATATTCAATCATGCACATATATATGTGTAATGTTTAATGCATGCTTAATTAACCTTTCCACGTATGTAACTATTCATAAATCTTGACCATTCAAACATCATATTTTGTATACTACTATTTTACAATCAGGTTTGTACCTTTAAGTTATGTTGATTTACTCCAAATTCATCAACCATACTTTACACTTATCCTTTAACATTTTCAAGATCAAAAGCCTGTTATAACACACACACAATTGTTACTTTAAATATGGAATTTCAATAAGCAAGAGTGGCATATGTTTTTAACAAGTGAACAGTGTCAATGGACCAAAAATTAGTTCAAGAAGTAGGGAGACACTAGCAGAGTGGGAAAAGAAAATGTATACATTTAACACATACATCTACATTTCATGCAAGGCATGAAATGCAGAAATAGAAGGTGAAAGGCATGCTTAGGTTTTTAACGTGCGTGAACAGGATGCATAGACTAAGATTTTAATTCATCACATCATGGAATAATGGAGAGGCCTGGTGGCAAAAACAACGAGTGGCGTGGGGAGAAAACAGAAGAGAGTTTGTGACAAATGGAGATGCGAGCAGTAAGGTGGACAAAGGTTTATTTTTCAAATCAATGAACAGCAACTAGGTAGAGAGATTGCGCAATGAAAAAGCAAACGGGGGTTTCGGTTTGGGTAATTTTCATAGGGCAGAAGCATTTTCTCGAGATACCCATGAAAGACTGAGTTCCTAATGCTGGTTCAGAGGTGACATCGATGCCGACAACCTGGGGTAAGTATTTTTTATTGTTTTGTTTTTCTTCCTCTCATTAGAAATTGATTATGTTATCTTGTACGAATTGACTGGGTATTTGAATGATGATGATTTTAATGATCTATTGAATTGTTTTTTATGAAAACTTATTGCTAGAATTGAATGCAATATGTAATCATTGTATTCCTGATTCATGTGTAGTAACTAATGGTTTTGAATCATTAGAGATAACATAACATAGGTTAAATAATCAGAGCTTGTGTGATTATTACCTAGATTGATCTATTTTTCTAATTCGTAAGGAAATTTTTTGGATAAACTTAGAGAGCTTAATATAGGTTTCCTGTTAGCTACGGTTAATTAATAAGCACTTCGTAATTACTAGGATATAAGGAAAAATTGAGATTAACAGAGCTTGTTGTTAATCTACAACTAATAATTGCTAAAAGAGATAAAAGAATAACAAATCAATGAATTATACTTAATTAGGAAGTAGGATGAGATTGATTTGTTATCCTTGGAAGAATTCATTAATGTGTATGTTGCTAACACTTTGCATTTCCAGCAGGAAACAAGTTCTAAAATCCAGAAGTTGATAAGCCATGTGGAACAATTGATGGAAGCTATCAACTGCCTAACATCACAAAGCAAAGAGACATAACCATATCAACCTGAGGAGTACTCGATGGATATTAGGACATAAACCTTATAGAGTGAAGAGGAGCTTGAGAATCTTAACTGTAGTACTCAAGGAATTGCTTGTGAAGAAGAAGAAGTTGAGAAGGAGCTCGAAGCTGAAAAGGACATATCATTTAGCTTGGAGATAAGTAATAAGTCCATGATTATTTTGAAATTAACTCATCACCTTTACATAGCATATTTAAGGAACTAAATGAGGAAGAAAAAGGTGAAGAGATGCTCAAAATATTTCTCGAGTGTATGGACTCAATCGAGATTGAAAGTATGAGGATAAGGAAGGAACTAAATGAGAACGATTATCAACCAAGACCCTATCCTGAAGAACCTCACATTGAAGAACCGCATGTGCCATTAGAAGATCACAATTTTGTCATGTGAGGAGAAGAAGGAGTCGAGCCAGTGACCTTAAACAAAAACGTTTCTTGGGATGCTGTTGGAGTTATGTAAATATAGTTCCTTAGAAAGCAAGTGTATTTACATGTACCTTAATTTTCTTCAATTACAGTTTTGTAATGGAAATATTTATCATTAATAAAATAAAAAAGTTTGGTTTTAATGAGCATTTTATATCTAGTCATAAGATACCAAGATTCTTTTGTAAGTAATATACATATACATAGAGATGTATGGGAAGCATGTATATTATTAGAATCTAAATTAATGGATTCACAGTTGAAT